>BMAU01015091.1:0-162538 GCA_019973935.1 Trichonephila clavipes | reverse complement strand
ATCAATCATCAACAATCAATCACAATATTTAATTGAAATATACGAATATATATAAAAATAGATTTCACCTCAAATAAATTTAAAAATGAAAAAACTTTAAAAACCTGATAATTAAATTTAAAAAAAAAAAGAGTCGGCGGGCCGCAACTTACGTACTGGCGGGCTGCGTGTTGGACAGCCCTGTTCTAAACGTTAACTCGAGGAGTGGTCTGAAACTAAGTACCATTTTGGAAAAACTCACACACAGTGACCACTATATTGTTCAGCCATTTTTCATATCGAGAAACCAGCTTACTTATACCCTCTTTAAAAAAAGGCGCGTTCAGTGAATAGTTTTTGAAAATTGTGAAAACTCATTACTAAGCAATCTTATTGTGAAGCGCCTGTTTTTACGAATTTTCTCATTCACTTTTTCAACCAAACCATTATTAACAACAGAAAACCGTCCACTCCGTTCTTCGTCAGGAGCATTGGCTCACCTTGTGATACCCCGCGCGCTGGGGATATCATCTTGTCACCATCCACGCGACCTATGTTTGAGAGAATGAAGAATTGACCAGTAAACTCTGCCATAGTAAAATTAGTTTTTTTTTATTATGATCTTAATATATATTCAATAAAGCAACTCTAGACTGGGAGGCTTATGATCAGGAGTGATGAGACGCAAACCGTAATTATGACAAATAGCGCAATAAACCACTGTATCTATATTTATAGCTGATTTCCTAACTTATTAGAATCCGTTCTAGTCTTAAAGTTTAAGGTATTCGACTACGTTCGGAACCGTGATTTTGCAAAAGTGCATAAATGGATAATTTTCAGGATATTTAGTGTCACTTAGATTAGAATATATATGCATAAAATTGTTTTAAGGACATTTTGACAAATTTTTTTTTATTTAAATACAATATTTTGGCAAAAAATTAACTTAGAATAATCTTTTTTCCAAATGTTCTCCTTTTGTGAAAAATACTTCTATTAGAATAATATTTTACCTGTACATAGCTCAGACCTCTGTACAGAGGCTCAACTAGAATTTTTTGAAATATATAACTTAGAAGTGGGTTTATTCATATTTTACGACAACAGAGAGGAGCAATTTTAAGAAGAAAAAAAACACCAATAATTATTTCGTGGTAACTCTGAAAATAATGTGAATTTTTCAAAAATCAAAAATTCTAGTTGAGCGTCTGCAGAGAGGTCTGAGCTATATACAGGCAAAATATTATTATAATAAAATCATTTTTCACAAAAGGAGAACATTTGGAAAAAAAGATTATTCTAAGTTAATTTTTTGCCAAAATATTACATTTAAATAAATTTCTTTTGCCAAAATGTCCTTAAAACAATTTTATGCATGCATTCTAATCTGAACGACACTAAATATCACGAAAATTATACATTTATGCGCATTTTTTTAAAATCATGGTTTCGAACGTAGTCCGATACCTTAATCAAACTATCTTACCGTTATTTCCTCGGCGAACAGCTACAGTCCTTATATCTTCAATTTATTCTTCGATCCAACTTGATCCGGCTAAGGAAATACTCTTCTGGTCTCGGACTCACTTATTAATCAGCTTCACTGGCACTATTAAACCGACTCATAGAATACACTAAAACTCTTCTTCTAGAACTTCACCTAGAGCTTTACCTTACTTCTCTTAGCTTTACTTAGCGCTCCTCGGCGAATACTATCCTTCCGATATATACAATTCCTAATCTGCATAACCACGATCTCTTCTTGGGTTGGTTGGAAAGAATTGCCATTCTGTCCCCAAAGATTTCCCAAGAGGATTGTTAGAAGAAGTACCGATAAAGCCCCGTCACAACCTGCAATTTAATTGTCCATTTCATCTCTCTCCACACTTATTAATTCATCACTCATTAAAATTTCAACATAAATCTCTACAAGTTGACGATGAATTTCACCTGGTCAAACATTCCTTGCGTTAAGAAGAAAAAAAAAAGGATTATAAAACGCACTTCACATTCAGTGGGACCAGAACTTATCTTACGCAGTTTGAACGCTTACTAACATACGCAAAAGCAACAAAATTTGGCTGTAATAACGTCACGATCAACCAGGTAATCAACCAGAGACATGTAACCGATAGTGTTGAACTGCAAAACTACCACTGCGGTTGCAGTAGACCAAAATGGTACTTTCCGGACACACGCCTCGCACTTATATATAATCCATTAATACTTCTTTTACTTTCTTTTAAAACGGTTAAATTATGAACATTTTGATTCGATTTGCTATTTTGTATATTTGTTACAATTGTTCTAACATGACTGAATTATTAAAAAGTTTTTTAATCAACTTTTTTACCACAAAGTGGACGAAGTTGACATTTGGGCTGGTACGTTATTTTTCTAATTTCCTCACTATTCTAAACATGAACTTTGAACTCACTTCAATTTAAATTTCTTTTTCCATTTTATAATACACCTATTCCACGATTTATACGATACTGTATTATACGATTTTATTTTATTGCAGTTTTTAAAAGGTTGGATTTAAAAAAGAATCTTGATATTATAGGCGCCTATGTTTCCAGTCATTTTTTTAAATTCCATTTAGATAGTCTGCCCGTCTTATAAGCCCAAAGTTGCGGGTTTGATCCATGCTGAAGTCGATAGACTTTCTGGATGCGAAAATCGTAGACACGCATGTCATATGATTGTGACATGTAAAAGATCCCTTGAGTATCAATTTGGCTCTGATACACTCGGAAAAATAAAATCGCGGCAATATGTAGCCTCCTACGAGAGCTTGAATTGAATAAATTCAACCGTCAAACATTTCGTAGCGGGAACCGTCACTAGATGGAGTCACCAAAGAAATAAGGCTCTCACACTTACGGACTTGTCGCGTCTGCAAATGCTTGGCTGCCGAAATTCGAGAAAGAAAAGTTTAAAAATGTGGACACCTCTTTTTGCATGCACAGTCAAACTTCCTGTTCATTTGATTTAGTGTAGTAAATTTTTAGCAGTCGAAAGTCATACCCCTCTGTGTTCTTCTATTCAGAATTTTCAAAAAAAAAATTTATATTTACTGGTTAATGTTAAATAATTATAATTTTGGTAGCTTTTTCATAATTTTTTTTAAAAACTTAGGTGTTTTACCATGCTAAAATAAATTTTAAAAAATGATAAATTTTTAGAAAGCAAAATTAAAACTATAGATTGGTTACATAATAAAACAAAGTAACAGATATTGCGCTAAATTTTATTCCATGAATGAAACCATTATAAGGACAATAAGATGAAAATAAAGACTATTAGAAAATGTATAGAAGCTTTTATCTTTTACGATTATGAGTACAACTTTATACACAGGTGATGTTACAATTGAAGGAATAAGCATTAATGATATGGCTGGAAGACGCCACTCAAAATCAGATATTTATTTATACAATACAATTACAAATTAGTTTTAGTTTACCTTGAAGTATAAATGACAGAATTATGCGCATTTTATTTTGTTTTCGATTAACACGGTTTTACGTAGAAAAAAAAGTCTGGGATTTTTCGATTTTCATGGTTTTGTGAGGAGCCTATCTTCTGTGTAAATCTTTCAGAGGACAGTTTTTTTTCCTTTTCGAAAAAAAAATGGAAAATAAAAATAGGATTGTAGAAATTTCTCTTTTTTTTATCTGAGTAGCATTTAATGATCTTAAAATATAAATCAAGAATATTCAAGTATTCAAAGCATCCATTAATAACATTCGTCAACGTGTCATTTTATCATCCGTTATTCAAAAGCCTTTAAGTTTAAACATGTTTATTTAACATTTATTTATGCGCAATAACAATAATAAAAAATATTAATGTCTTAGAAGCATTTTGAACTTATTTTTAAAAGTTTGTGCGCTCTTTCATTGTACACTGTTGATTAAACACAATCTTTCAAAACATTAAAAATGTAATTCTGATTGAAGATTCTCATTTTCTTTGTTCTTTTGCGGGTGAGTGAGTGAGTGAGTGTTGGGTTTTATGGCGCAAGAGCCAAATTTGGCTATACTGCGCCACACGTTTGTTAAAACAGTAAAACCATGTAAAAATACACATGAAAAATACAAGTACATAAAAATAATGATATATGTGCATGCCTGCATGCACATATATAAAAAAATAAAGTTAAAGGCAAAACATTTTAAAAAGTCAAATTAAATATAAAAATCCAATTTTCTTTATAAAAGCAAATAGATTTTGGTGGGGAGATTCCCCCACCAAGTCAGATAAGGTTAAAACAGATTTACGAAAAAAAGTGATGCAATAATTATTAAAAACGGGACAATCTATTAAACTGTGACGCACAGTGTAAGAGACCTTGCATGACGGACATTCAGGAGCATCGTCACCGAACAACAAATGCTTGTGAGTGAAGCGAGTATGACCAATGCGAAGACGAGTCAATTTGACATCAGTCCTTCGCATTGGCATCACAGGCCATGCTCCTATGACAGGTTTCACGGAGTGCAGTTTGTTATCCAACTGCTGACTCCATGATTCCTGCCAGATCTTAAAAATATGATGCAGGATGACGCGCTTCATATCCGATAGCGGAACCGCTAGCAGCAGAGGGGTCGTTGCCGACCTCGCAGCGCTGTCCGCTTGCTCATTGCCTAGGATGCCTACGTGACTTGGTAGCCAGCAAAACACGATATCGAAACCCTTGCTGTAGAGTCGACTCGTAATGTCAAGTATATTACAAACCACTGGATGGCAGCGATCGTTGTAGTTTTTAAGCGCTTCTAGTACACTCATGCTGTCAGTATAGATGCAGTATTTACGGGGCATATTGGAGTCGATTGATTGAAGTGCACGGTAAATGGCGACGGCGCCTCTGCAGTGAAAACACTGCAAGAAGTGTCGAGCCTATAACCGTGCATAATATCTTCAATCACAACTCTACAGCCAACGCAATCTGCACGTTTCGAACCATCTGTGTAGATGGCCGAATAACGACTATACTGACTAGGGGGGTAGGCGAAGACGCGTTGAAAGACGACATGCGCTACAGTGGATTTACTGTATGAGGCAAAAGGGATGATATAATGGAACCGTGGTGTATTCCAAGGTTGGAATATTAAAAGGTTCCTTTGCTGGATATTCACGTGAGGTAGGTTGAGTTCAGAAACAAGAAGCTTCATCCTATCCATAAATGGCCGGATGTTTGACGGCCGGGCATCATATAGTCTCTTCATGCTGGTAATCATATACACATGTTGCAGAGGGTGTGAAGGCATGGACAAGATCTTGAAATAATACGCAAGAGACAGCTTCCTTCGTCTAAGATCGAGAGGAAGCTGATTAGAGTTAACATAGAGACTCTGCACTGGTGATGTGCGAAACGCACCCGAGCAGATTCTCAATGCCATATGGTGGATGGGGTCAAGTTTTTTCAGAGTAGAGTTGTACGCTGATCCGTATACAACACATCCGTAGTCGATGCGAGAGAGTACGAGATTGCCTGATACACTCTGAGTAATGATGTTCGATCCGCCCCCAAGAGGTGTTTGACAACACCTTCAAGAGGTTTAAAGACTTTTCACACCTCTTCCGCAAATGTAAAATATGCGGAAGGAAAGTGAGCCGGCGGTCGAAAATTACTCCGAGGAATCGTACGTCGGGAACTACGGGAATTTGTACATCACGGATGCGTATGTCGGGGTCGGGATGAATACCCCGTTTGCGGCAAAAGTGCACGCAGCAACTCTTGCTCGCAGAAATACTATGACCGTTGCTGTCGCACCATTTTACAATGTTGTTGACGGCAGTTTGCAACTGCCGTTCAATCATGCGCATGTCCGAACCTTCACAACTGATCTGTAGATCGTCCACGTATAGTGAAGCCTGTATAGAAGGCGAAAAGACATTTAAAATGTGTGAGATATGGCATATAAAAAGGGTGAAACTCAAAATACTCCCCTGAGGAACTCCCTCAGCTTGGGTAAAAGGAGCAGAGAGAGTGCCACCCAGTCTCACTCTAAAAGTACGAAGATTTAAATTTTTTTAATAAAAGTAGGCAAATTGCCTCTCAATCCAAAAGTAAATAATGTGCAAAGTATCCCATAGCGCCAAGTACGATCATATGCCTTCTCGATATCGAAAAAGATAGAAACTAGATTATTCCTCCGGACAAAAGCGTTTCTGATTTTGCTTTCCAGCTTAATATTGTCGAGATTGGACCTTCCTTTACACGGAAGCCACTCTGAAACAGAGGAATGCATCTGTTCTTTTCTAGTTGATAAACGAGACGGGCATTGACCATACGTTCTATAGTCTTACAAAGGCAGTTCGTGAGTGCTATCAGTCGATAGCTGAGAGGGTTCTTTGGATATTTTCCAGGTTTTAGAATGGGGATCACTATGGCTTCTTGCCATTCAGTAGGATACACCTGCTCCCTCCATATTCGGTTGAATAGGTAAAGGAGACTTACTAGTGAATCCTCGTTCAAATGGCGAAGCAATTCATAGGATATTCCATCAGGACCTGGACTAGTATTGTGGGCCGATGACAAGGCCCTCTTCAATTCAAACATGTCAAAATCACAGTTGTATGGTAGAGGTTGTCGGCATCTAAAGTTGATAGGTGTCCGCTCTAAACGATTCTTAGTCGCCTGGAATTGTTCTTTTGCGGAGTTTGTAACCACAAAAATAAGAAAAAAGATGAAATAAATAACAAATCCTTCAAGTTAGGCATAATTAACAAAGGCTTAGTTATTGGTATTAAAAGCTATTGACTTTGAATTGAAAGTATTTTGAAATTCTGGTTTTATTCTAATAACCTTTTTCACTGAAGGAAGAGAAAAAATGAAATTACTTCGTTTTCATCTCAAATAATCAAAAATAGAACAACTTTTTTAAATTAGTTATTCAATACATTCTGAATGAAGCCATTTTTTCAAATATTTAGTTAACTGTCGAATTTTCAAAAATTCCAAAAAAATGACATCGAAAGAGCAGTAACCGATTTTTCGTTTTTCATATATTTATGAATTACACATATTGATTTCGGTGGTTTAGTAACACTTCATCCAAATATGATGCAAATAATCATTTTTTTTCAAAATAGAACAACAAAGTTTTTAAAATTTTTGGCATGTCTTCCCGAATCACATAGATGTAATAATATTCAAAGATAAGAAGGGCATTCTGTTGCCAGGGAATTCGTAATCGCTAAAATCTTTAAAACTCAAATGAGTAAAAGCAACTGCTTTTTTATTACGTGTCAAAAACACGCATCAAATTACGCACGCAGATTCCCATTGACCAGAACAGTTAACTGTCGCATCACATTTTCACAGTCTGTCATCGGATTGTAGACGCCAACTCTGGCGCGATTCGTCCAAAAATATCCAGAAAAGGACCGATGACAATATCATTTGCACATCATGATCAATGGCCGCACGCGCCTACATGTGGTTGCGAATGGGACTATGACGGGCCAACGATACATTGATGAAGTCCTACTTCCTCAATCGGTGATAAATTTGTTTTATTAAATATATCAGTAAATAAAACAGTAAGGAGAATTAGAGCTAGATAAATTACTAAATCAAAGCAGACAATAGTAGTATGAATAAATGCTGTGCAAAGAATAATTTCACACTGGGTGAAGTTATTTGTAAAGATAAACATTTTTTTTTTTCTTTCAGATGTTTCAAGCATTTCCAGAACAATATATTTATGAATTAACAGTGTGGCATATTGATATATATCAGGGATCCGTCGGCAACCAGCAGTGTATATCAGGCAACGCGGCACGCGGGCCACGTGGTATGATTTTTAGTGGCACTCTTCTCTACAAATTTGTCAATTTTTGAGCTGTTGGAAGTTGATAAATTTGTAATGGACTTCCTTTTGACAAACATTTTTAGAATTATGGACATTTAAGGAATTACAAGAAATCTGAAAGATAGCTGTAAAGATATATTTACAGCTGTTTTGTAAATTATTAAATGACATTGCTAGAGATTTAATTGTTTGAAGAGACATAATTGTGCATAAACTCAGATATTACGAACAAAAATGGAAAGCAAAGTAAAACTTCTTTCCTTGTATGATGAATATTTGGAGTCCACAAAATTTATTAAGAACTGAATGCTCAGAATCGTGTAAAATTGAAAGTCACATTGTACCCTTGATTTTGCTATACGTAAGAGCGGTGTAAGCACTAGATCCGCACATTTTTTTTTTATTTTTATTTAACTGTAATGAAGGGAATGCTTATATTTTTTTTTGTCTAATTCTTATTTTAAAATAAATCTTTAAAAATACATAATATAGGTACAGTTTTAATTTTTTGTTGTTGAAGAAATAGTTATATTTTACGCTATTTATTTTTGTGTTGAGAAATATCTTTAAATGATGCAAAATTAATCTATAATCAAACTGGAAATCTTTATATTCTTGACCTCTATTCTCTAAACTCTGCACGCATTACCGCGGGAATCGAATTATTTTGAATATTTCCCGTGTGGTACGCTGAATCATTTGTAGATTGGTTCGGCGCACCCTCACAGTTAAAAGGATGCCGACCCCTGATATATATGTAAAAACCTCCCTCCTCGAGTGCAGGTGGTGGGTAAGAACCATAGTAGGCTGTCAAATAGTGCGAGTTATCGCCGTTTCCAATTATTTTTTCCACAGCCGCTATTAAATAATTACTATCTCGCCAGGGATTATTTAATAAAACTATATTTTATACATGTGTATTATTTTTTAAACTACATTTATTAATTTTCCCTACTTTTTGAATTGTTTCAGAATGTAGGGAAATCATTTACGAATAATAGCATAAATCAATGCTTTTATTCTTGTGCATTAAGTTCGTTGCATAAAAGTATTTTTTCTAAACAAGTTTATGCACTTAAAACTTTCTAAAGAATTACAAAAAATTTCAGATTCTAATTAAAATCAATATATTCTGTAATTGCGAATGGGTTAGTAAAATAAGATGAAAATAACTTCATATTGTGGAAAAAAGTTCTTGTTGAGGATTGGTGTTTAAATGAACTTTAAATTCTATAACAGGGTGGTGTGTAAAAAAAAATTCACTGTCAGCATTTATGTATTTTTAAAAATAATCTTTCACGTAAAACTTAATTTTTTACCTTTAGTACATTTATTAATATATTTACATTCAAATAGGATAGGATACAAATAATTCAATATGTGTGTGTTTGTGTACTATTTTAAACATTTTTGGAGTACATAATTTTCTGAGCATGTTGTATTTATTACATTGAGAGTTTTTAAAATGAATATATTACTGGAAACAATCAAATAATTATCATTTTAAGGATACAAGATACTTAATTGAAATAAAAAGGATAAAAATATATATTATCACATTTTTTAAATTATTTTTCTACCAAGTATATTCTTTTAATAGAAAGCTACGCATTTTTAAATGTATATATAAGTAAGGAATTCTCTTATTTTTAAAATTTTGTGTTGTCATATTGAAAATTTAAAAGAACCTTCAAGTACTAAAAACAATAATGATAGTCTAAAATTCATAAATTGCAAAACCTTTGCTATAATGTATGAAAACTTCTTCAATACTGAATATCTTTCGAAAATACGAGAAATCAACGGAATTAATTCTTTGAAATGTTGATTATCAAAATTTGAATTATAATTTTTTCCTTGCGTATAACTTTTCAAGATTAAGTTTAAAGAAACTTTTATGACATTTACAAAATAACCTTATGCTTATGTTTTGCACATTAATGCGCATAATTTGTATGCAAATATATTAATACAGATATTTAAGTACAGATAAATTTTTTTTTTAGTACGAAAATAGAAATATCTATGTCATCATAGTAAATACGAAATAGTATTGTTGAAATAGTAATCGGTTGAAACTGTATTAAAATTTTTAGATGTTCCCATGTTACAAGAAAAAATTTATTTTTCTAAATTTATCTTCCATATCTTATACCAAAATATAATTTTTATTGCATTTTTGTAATAGTTTGAAACTGTATTCTATTAGAATTTTCTTAACAATGAATAAAGAGCATTCTTAACACATTATAATGTTTATAAAATATAACTTATACTTGTAAAAGAAAGAATTTGCGTGTGTGCTGTAGCACAAAACCAGAAAGAGTCAGATGTGCGAAATTTGACTCACTGAGACTAGGGGAAATGATTTGGTTAGAAACTCAAAAAGATTGGTTTTTGAAATTCAATTTTGAATAGATTCTTCATTGCTGTCATGACGTCGGGATATGACGTCATCACATCTCTCAATGTGACACATTATTCCGCAAGCAGTTCTTACAGATCATTACATATTTACCCCATCATTATATTTACTTATCATTAAAATTATGTCGACTTATCTTTATTTTAACATTCCCTATGTAACTGCTAGCCATTGATTGATTGATACTATTGCTTCGAATTTTTAATCTGCTGACGCCTTCGTACGCCCTCTGCCGTCCGTATGAAACATTCAGCAGAAGCTGAATGACTGTCGGCAATCACTGACGTGGGTAACTGTTCTTACTACGAAATCCACAATCGCGTTACTTTTTTGTCAAGTTTTATTAAAAATTTAGTCAAAAGACTTGGTCCGTCGTATTATTCAAAACTCGGGACACTTACGACATAATCCTTTCACCGTGTTTGTTAGTACAGTAATACGTCGACTTAACGAACCCGGAGTTACACGATTTTCAAATTTAGTCAATACGCGTTTTTTTCTCCCCATCATTGTGATTCAGACGCAATCAGTTCCAGAGCCTGAATAAATTGGTAATTTGATCGAATGTGGCGATGTTGCCACGCAAATAAATTTATAAGTGGATGGTGATGACGTTCAAGAATTGCTGGATTCCTATAATCAGGAGACGACAGTTGATGAGTTTTTGGCGATAGGCAATATTGGTTGGAGAAAGATTAAATTTCTCTAATGCGTGTTTAGAATGTTGTTGATTTTAGTCAAAACGACGTTGTACATCTCATAAAATAGTAAATGAACTTTAATGTTTGTTACTAGATAAAATACATGGTAACACAGTATTCTACAGAAAAGTAAAAAAGTATTGAATGATCATAAGTGTTGCCAAACGACAACAAAGAAATTGAGTTAAATTAGTTAGCTTTAGTTCATGCAGCCACAGTACTCCCCCACTAATGAAGGTTACAGGAATCGTCTAGATGATTGAATTGCACGACCAGCACGAGTTACATATTGAGCAGGAGGCTCAGCAAATCTCACTCGAAACTTTGAAGGCTGCTCAGAAGTGCCCTGTTGCGAGTGGTGTGGAGTATCTTGAAGTGCTTGTGGTTGAAGATTTATCGTTCAATGTTGGTTTAGAAGGATCGGGATCAGCGAAGAAACAGGGTTCCAATCAATAGAGATTGTTCGCGAAACTCCTTTGATGCGGATGTCAAAATATTTTGCATATCGCTTAATCACAGGGTATGGTCCTTCATAAGGTGGCTGTAATGAAGTTCGGACGAAATCAGTACGGACAAATACATGAGAAGCATGTTGTAAGATTACGGAAAATGAAAGGTTTCTGCTTTGTATGGTGAGAAGGTAGAACAGGACGTAGGTCGTTGAAAGTATTACGAAGTTGTTGCACAAAAGTGGATGGAGATGCAAGTTTCGAGTCTTATAGGAAATCGCCAGGTAAACGTAAATTTTCTCCAAACGTCAATTCAGCTGATGTAGCTTTCAAATCCTCATGAATAGTGGTGCGCAGTCCAAAGAGAACGGTGGGTAGAGATTGATACAAAGTCGCATCGCTATGGCAAATAATGGCGGCTTTTAGGGTGCGATGCCATCTTTCCACCGAACCGTTAGCCTGAAGATGGTAGGTTGTTATGCTCTTGCAGCTTAATAATTTGGAGAGTTCATAGAACAGTTCCGATTCAAACCGAGTACCTTGATCAGTAACTATATAAGACTGAACCAAATTTTGAAATCAAGCCACGATAAACTGCATTTGCTACTGTATCTGCATGAATGTCCGTGACTGGTAAAGCTTCAGGCCATCTGGTGAAACGATCTACTATTTTGACACAATACCGATATCCTGATGCTGTAGGTAATGGTCCGATTATGTGAAGATTAAGTTCATCAAAGCGTTTGCTGACGAGTGAAATTGTACCAATTTGACTGGACATGCCTAGATTCTTTATATTTCTGGCACTGAATGCAGCCTCGAGACCATGCGTAACGTCACGTCTCTAATTTGACCAGAAAAATTTCTTTGAAATTAACTTGACAGGGCTTCTAATACCAGGATGAGACGTTCTGTGGTAGCTTTCAAAGATTTCTCTGCGAAAAGTGGCAGGAATGCAAGGTCGAGGTTGAACAGTTGGAACTTCACAGGTTATCATGTACTCCGATTCTATGACTGGTACTTTATCGAACTTCAAATTGTAATTGTTGAGAGAAGTGAGGCTTGAGTTCTTTATCACTGTCTTGAGTATTTGCTGCATAATCAATTGTTAGTGTTAAACATCTCATCGATTATTGATAAAGCATCAGCCACGATGTTGTCTTTGCCCCATATATGTCGTATTGTAGTTGTGTATTGGCTAATGAAGTCAAGATGTCGAGGTGAAGCTTTGTTCGACGGTTGATTGAAAGAAAAATTCAGTGGCTTATGATCGGTGAAAATAGTAAATTCACGGCCCTCTAAATGATAAAAATGTTTAACGGCAGAATACATAGCAAAGAGTTCTCTGTCGTATGAACCGTACCTCTTCTGTGTAGGAGTCAGTCGCATCGAGAAAAAGGCTAGAGGTTGTCAGTGATTGACATTGTGTTGTCGAACTCCTCCGACGACGTTATCAGAAGCATTGACCATGATTGCTAAATGAGCGTCACTCAAAGGATGTGACAAAGTGGGTGATTCAGATAACTGCTCTTTACAGTATTCAAAAGCTTTTATTGAATCTTCATCCAGTCAATCTCAATTTACTTTTTTTTCCTCAATTCCAAACGGAAAGTCGTTTAATTTTGTTTGATGTTCAGCTGCATTTGGAAGAAAGCGTCGATAAAAGTTCAGCATCCCAAGGAATCTTCGTAACTGCTTAACTGTATTTGTCTGTTGAAATCAAGAATGGCTTGAATTCGTTATCGGATTCTTCAATTGGTATATGGTGATATGCTCGTACGAGATCTAAAGTTGAAAATATTTGGCATCCAGCTAATTGATGGGTAAAGTCGTGAAGGTGTGGTATTGTATAATGGTCAGGTCGTTTAATGGCATTTAAGGAATGGTAGTCACATCTTGGTCTAAAAGCTGCCATCTTTCTTCTTGACCATATGTGTTGGAATTTGCATATTGTTATCTTATAATTTTGTATGTATAATTTGTATGACGACGGTAAAACCGTATTGCTCTCGCTATTTATACTGGTGCAGTGAAGTGAAGTGAATGTGGGGTTTAGTGGCGCAAGGGCCAACTGTGGCCAAGCTGCGCCAAACACTTGTTAAAAGAATATTTATACTGGTGCATCTGGCACCATAGTAAGAATGAATGTAGAAGCGAATGAATTGCGTCATTAAAGAAATGAACTGATGAAAACTGGTTATTACTGTATTCTTGGAACACAAACAATTCCGAAGAAACAATATTCAAGGATTGACCATGCCCAAGGACTATTAGATGGTCGACAGATACCCTTTTCGAGCATGAATGTAATTTCTTGTTTTGCAATTTTCAACATCTCCGAAAATAATCTATGCACTTTAGATGATACTGGAGGAAGTGAAGTGAAGTGAATGGGATTTTAATGGCTCAAGAGCCAACTTTGGCCAAGCTGCACCAAAGACTTGTTAAAAGAAAAAATCATATTTTTAAAAAATATATATATAAAAATTTATGCACATATGTATATGCATACATACATACATACAATATATTAAAAATCCAAATAAACACACAAATGAAATCAAATTTAAAAATCCAATTTTTAAAAGGAAGGCAAATAGATTTTGGTGGGGAGATTCACCCACCAAGTCAAATAAGGTTAAAACAGATGTATGACAGAAGGTGATGCGATGATGGTTAAAAACGGGACAATCTATTAAAATGTGATAAACAGAATATGGGACTTTACAGGAAGGACATTCTGGGGCATATTTTCACCCAACAAAAGGTGCCTGTGCGTGAAACGAGTATGACCAATGCGAAGTCGAGTCAAACGGACATCATGTCTTCGTACTGGTAGTGCTGCCCAATGAGAAGTGGAAGGATGAATGTTATGCAGTTTGTTGAGGATCTGTTGATCCCAAGTCTCTTGCCATATATGATGGATATAGTGCTGTATGGAAGTTTTTAAATCCGGGTAACAGATAGGTTGCTGCATGGGATCAGACATGGATCATGCAGCGTTATCAGCCTGTTCATTATCAAGTATACCCACGTGTACAGGTACCCAGGAAAAAATTATATCAAAACCCTTCCTTTCTAATTTTTGCAGAAGAAAAAGTATTTCTATCACAGTGGGGTGTCTACGTTCTGTTAAAAAGTGTAAGGATTCTAGAGCACTCATGTTGTCAGTGTACACACAAAAATGACGGTGGTTGGAAATTTATATGTTGAAGTGCTACAAGAGAATGGCAGTTAATTCAGCACTAAAGACAGACATGGAATTATGTAAGGTAAAACTTAGAATGGTATTGTTAAAAACAACACCACACCCAACATAACCTGCAGTCTTTGATCCGTCCGTGTAGACTGGTATGTACTTAGAATACTTACTGCGATGGAAAGAAAAGAACTGCTGATAAATAACATCCGCAGTGCCTACTTTGTCATAGCCTGAAAAAGGATTACTATAATTAAAAATTTGGATGTTCCAGGGTGGAATAGCAAGGATATTATTCTCCTGGATATTTATGTTGCTTAAGTGGGCGTCATTTAGAACAGCCCTTGCTCTTTCCGAAAAAGGCTTGATGTTAAATGAACGGGCTTCATAGAGTCGGTTGAGACCAATGGCAAGAGCAAAGGATGAGAAGGAACAGACATGGCACGAATAAAATAATTTGCACTTAATTGCCTCCGCCTTAGTTCTAAAGGTGGTTGATGGCATACCACATACAAGCTGGTAACAGGCGAAGTTCTGAAGGCACCAGAGCAGAATGATTTATCGTGTCCAATCGAACACAGATGCACGAGCAGAACCATACACTACACAACCATAGTCCAAACGTGAGAGGATTAGTGCTTGATATACTCGGAGTAACGAAATTCTATCGGCTCCCCATAAGGTGTTTGATAGCACTTTTAAAGGCTGTTGGAAACAAAAAAAAAATTTTTTTTTGTCAATTTCAGATTATTGCATTTTAAAATTCTTTAGCTCATTACTTTTCCAAAAATATCTCATTTTAATCTATAGCACAATTAGAAGTGCTAAAATTTGTTTTTAAAAAATCATCTAAAAACGCACGTCACCGATTTAAATGGACAGAAAAAAGGTAAACATTGCACTTCCTCTTTGGGCAGCTAGAAGTTTGACGTCATTTTTAAAATGTCTTTCACGATGCTAGCTGCCAAGCCTCAATTATTTTTCACCCTAAGAACGGCTTCAGTGATACAACTAATTATACGTTGTTTACATTTGTAGTTTTGAAAAAAAAAAAAATCGTTCGTTCAAACGCTGTTTGTTTTGCTCAAGTTCTGTTTGTAGTAATTAGACCTGATTAGCTCTTTATAACGTTATTATTTTGATTTTAGTATTAATTTGTTATATTTAAAATGCCTAGATCTAGTGGCAAAGTTTTAAAAAAAAGGCGAGGTAATTTTAATCAAGGCAGAATAAGTAATTCCGAATCAACAGTGAGAAGTGATTCTGTACCACAGCAGTCTTCTGCTTCTAACAGTAATATTTCTACTTCAGAAAAAAAACCTAGCAATTTAAATAACTCATACAAAAGTGAGTTTAATAGTGGATTTAAAAATGCTATTGTGGATTTGAATGTTTTAGCTGGTGTGTTTTCTGAAGCTGTCAAATGTTTACAGTGTGGAGCAACAGGGCTTAACCTTTCCTGTGAAGAAAATTGTTCTGGTGGAGCTGTTGAACTTGATATAATCTGTGATATTTGCAGTTATAGCTACAACTTTTGTTTTGTTCCTCCAAGAAGTGCAAAGCTGAAATTGGGAAACCCAAAACCTACGAAGTAAACACCAGGCTTGTTTATGCAATGAGATGCATAGGGAAAGGTGCAGAAGCTGCACGAATGTTTTGCGGAATCATGAACTTACCACCCCCACCCCGACAAAGTTCTCAAAGTACAATAAAATGCTGTTAGGTGCAACTAAGGATGTGTGTGATGCAACGATGAAAGATGCCGTAAAAGAAGCTGTAGAAGAAAACCAAAATATTAGAGACATTCCTGTGGCGGTTGATGGAACATGGCAAAAGAGAGGATATTCCTCCATGAATGGTGTGTGACAGTTACGAGTGTGGACACAGGAAAGGTAATTGACACTGAGATATTATCTAAACATTGTGTTTGAAAAGATAAAAAGAAACATGGACCGGGGTCTGCAAGAAGAACTTCAACGGGTATAGTGGAAGAATGGAAGTCGATGGAGCTCTATCGATATTTCAGCGCTCTGTTCAACGCTATGATGTGCGTTACACGAAATATTTAGGAGATGGTGACTCCACAGCTTTCGATAACATTGTGAAGAATGAAGTATACGGTGATAATTGTACGATCACAAAACTTGAGTGTATAGGCCATGTTATGAAACGGATGGGATCTCGCCTCCGACGTTTCAAAGCAAAGATGAGAGGCCAAAAATTGTCAGATGGCAAGGCATTATGTGGAAAAAATAGATTAACGGAAGCATCTATTGACCAATTACAAACATATTATGGTCTTGCCATTCGAAGAAATTTATCAAGTGTGAAGGATATGCGACAAGGTATATGGGCAATATTTCTTCACAAAATATCAACGGATGAAAATCCACAACATGGATTTTGTCCATCAGGTCCTGACACGTGGTGCCGTTATAAGAAGGCACAATTGGAAAATAAAGTTTACCACCACAAACATAAACTTCCAGTTGCTGTTGTGGAAGCCATTAGGCCTATTTTTAGGGATCTTTCTGATCCAGAGCTATTGAAAAATGCTTACATGGAAACACGCAAAATCCAAATGAAAGCATTAATAATGTTATTTGGTCTCGTGTTCCCAAAAAGACATTCGCGCACTTAGAAACACTTTCCTTTGGTACGTATGATGCTATTGCATCCTTTAATAAAGGGAATGCAACTAAGTTGGATATTTTGAAAAAACTAAACATAGAGCCTGGATATTATGCGACATGCTGCATGGAACGCCTCGACAAAGAGAGAGATTACAAGGGCAAGATATGCCAATTTGCAAAAAACTAAGGTCAGAAAGATAAAAAGACTTAAAATAATTATACAAGAGGGTGAATTTTCAAAAAATGCTGAAAACTTGGAATATGGAGCTGGAATGTTTTGATAAGGTGAGGTTTTTTTATAAAATGTGTTTTTCTCAAAATGTCATTTTTGACGGTTCGATGTATCTTTTCTCAGAAAGTATATATCTTATGTAAACATAATTTATATGACACATTCTTTGTATGTTCTAGTATTTACTGGAATGAGCTTTTAGCAAAATTTTGTATATATTTTTTTTATACATTTTTTTTGTCAAAAAATTTTGTTTTCTCGAAATAAATCAAATAAATTTTTTTTTTAAAAAAAACTAATAAAAGTTTTAAAAAAAGCTCATTTTAGTATAATACTAAATCTATGCTTAACTTGTAAAAAAAATTGGGGGGTTGTATTTACAACAGATTCTTAGAAAAGGAACATTGAAAAAGGGCTTTTTAACATTATCAGTATAGGGCGTTCCGATACCCCTTAAGATGAATTCGTTCACCCTTCTTCCGCAAATAAAGAACATGCAGAAGGAAAGTCAATTTATAGTCAAAGATTACTCCGAGGAAGCGCACCTCACTGACTACAGGTATTTGAATATTTCCTATATGAATAAAAGGATCTGGGTGTAGGTTACGTTTTCTACAAAAATGGACACAGCTGCTCTTGGAAGGAGAGATCGTGTCCACATTCTGATCGCACCATTTAACTAATCGATTGACAGTTGTTTGTAGCTGTCGCTCAATCAGTCGCATATATGAACCTTGACAAGAGACCTGTAGATCGTCAACATAAAGCATTCCTTGCACTAATTGTGGGAGGTGATGATGTATGCTACTCATATGAATATTAAAAAGGGTAACGCTCAAAACGCTACCCTGAGGGACACATTGGTATTGCATGAATTTATGAGAAGACGAGTGACCAATGCGTACAAGAAAATAACGAACAGCTAAAAAGTTAAAAATAAAAATGGGAAGATTTCCCCTTAAGCCAAAATCATGCATATTACGGAGAATCTCATAGCGCCATGTTCGGTCGTATGCTTTCTCTATGTCAAAGAAGAGAAACCAAATGGTTTCTCATAACAAAGGCATCCCTGATTTGGGATTCTAAGAATACAAAGTTATCAAGAGTGGATTGGCCCTTACGGAATCCACTCTGCAGAGGAGAAATACACTTTTCTTTCTCCAAAACATATACCAAACTAGTATTTATCATGCGTTCAAAGGTCTTGCAGAAGCAGCTCGTCAGAGCAATAGGACGGTAACTCAGAGGATCTGTTGCCACCTTTCCCGGCTTAAAGATTGGAACCACAATGACTTCTCTCCAGCTGGAGGGAAAGCAACGCTCCTTCCAAACTTTGTTGAATAAAAAAAGAATGTTGGTTAGAGAGAGAGAGGATTTAGATGACGTAGCATCGTGTAAGTGATTCCATCTTGTCCAGGGCTTGTATTGTGCGCTTGTAAGAGTGCCTTTTTTTAACTCAGTCATCGTAAAATCACAATTATATGGAAAAAAGGAACGGGTGGAAAAGTTAATTGGGGTACGTTCTGCTCGCCTCTTAATCTCGAGAAAACGAGAATTACAAGAGGCTGTACTCTATACACTCTGAAAAGTTTCACCCAGAATATTAGCTATTTCGTCTGGGGAAGAAAAGACAGCCTGAGGTTTGTAAAATAGGGAAGAAAAATTCCCGATATATCCCGTTTGCTGCCTTAACCTTTTTCCATCATTGTTTACTGGATGTTGACGAGGTGAGTGAGGACGCATATCGAATCCAGGATTGCCTCCGACTCTGACGCCTTACTCTGCGAGCATTTGCTTTTGCCTTTTTGAACGCCAAAAGATTCTCTGTAGTGGGATATCTGCGAAAGATTCCCCATAACTTCCGATGGTTCTTATACGATGTCTGACAATCAGCATTCCTCCAAGGTTTGTAATGTTGGAATGAATGACTTGAACTCTTTGGTATTGATAAATCAGCAGCAGCAATCGAAACATTGGTGACTTCTTGTACAGCAGTATCAACACTTTCTGTCTTGACCATTGCATCAGATATCTCAGCCAATTGTGTGAAAAGAGCCCAGTCTGCACGACTATAAGAATACGTAGGTGGGAAGGTTTTTCCACCCGTATCATAATTGTGAGAAAGGATAACAGGGAAGTGGTCGCTATTATATAGGTCATTCTCAATAGACAAATTTAAAGTAGGCAAGAGTGACGGGGAGCAGATGGCCAAATCTAATGTATGAAAGGACCGTGTGGGTTCGTGAAAGTACGTTGGTTCCTCGTGATTGAGCAGGCAGAGACAGTGATCAGATAATACCTGTTTGATCTGTCTGCCACGAGGGTTCGTCTTCACACTACCCCACAAAATGCTATGTGCATTAAAGTCACCAAGTATGATAAAGAGTGCTGGCAATTGATCAACCAGGTTGTTCAAGTCATGTTGGTGGATAACAGTATTTGGTGGCAAGTAAAGACAGCAGACTGTTATTAGGCTCGTGGAGTGAATTCTCACGGCTACAGTCTGCAACGAGGTACGGAGTGGAAGAGCACTAGAAGGAACCTCGAGGGATGTAAAAATACATACGCCTCCAGACACAGAGGATCCCTCCGTGTCTTTCTGCACACAATCATACCGACGTATCTTTGTTTTGTGACAAGACTTCAAGAAAGTCTCTTGAAGTGCTACGCGTACTGGATGATACTGACGTATGATGTCTTTTACGTCATCGGTATGCGATCTATAGCCACGACAGTTCCAAGAAATCAGGGAAATTATTTTTTGGGTGAATTTGGTGAAAGGGAGGCCCTGTCAAGGGATTATCTGCCACTTGTTTAAAATCAGCCTCTAAAAAGCTCTCATCTTCTTCGGATGCCAGACCTATGACGTAATCCGTGTCAGAAAGATCAGCGTCTGTGTCCATGGCATCCGAGGTTTTAAAATTTTTCCGTCTCCGAGATCTTTTGGAGACGGAGTTGATTCATTGGGGGAATCCTCTTCCCTCGCAATCTTTAAGGATGTGTTTTTTTTCAGGATTTTTCTTTAAACTTGTCGTAGGCTTTACATTCTTTAAGTCTGTTTTTTTATGATTTTTTCGAGGGCTATGTGCTCGAGATGGTTGTTCTTTAATTTTCTCTTTTACCTCAGACATGGGAGTTGGTGGCTGAGGATCCTATATTGTAGATGTTTTTGAAGAGATGGAAGGCAAGAGTTGCGCTTGGGCTGAGGATGATGTGGTAACAGTAGTAGATATATTTGGTCTTTGTTTGGATGATAGTGGTGCAAGTAATTTCAAAGGTGGACATTTTATTTTAGTTATATTTTCATCTGTTTGGGTAGAATTATTTAAAATAGAGGATTTAGCAGCTTGAGCTTAAGTTTGAGATAACTGTGGGACTATTAATTTACGTGCCTCTGCGTAAGAAATATTTTTAGTTGTTTTTATTTCCTGTATTTGTTTCTCTATTTTCCATTTAGGGCATATTTTGGAATCTGATGGATTAGGTTGTAAGCAATTAATACATTTAGGCTCTAGACTGCAATCTGTGGAAGCATGTCCAACAGATGCACATATAGAGCAAGTAAGCTGACCGCGACAGGAGTTTGCAAGTGTCCGAACCTCTGGCACTTAAAAAAGCGCAGAGGATTCGGCATGTACGGGCAAATTCTGCAGTTAAGGTAACCGGCTTTTATAGTTGACGATAGTTTGGGGCTATTAAAAGTTATATGTTTGGTAGGAATTATTAATGCATCTCGTCTTATTGTTATTCTTCTCACCTGGATTACACCTTGACCCGATAATCCATCAAGGATTTCCGAATCAGTAGTGGTCAACAGGTCAGGTTCAGAAATTCCACCGCGGCAAGAGTTAAGGGTTTTATGTGGACATATTGTAACAGGTGAATTCAAAAAAGTTTTTGCTTGAAGAAAAGACTTTGTATAGCAGAGAGTGTTTGAATCAGTTGGTCAACGGATCGCAATCTTTTAACAGACTTGGGTTCACCACCAACTAGAACCTTTTGTATAGCACAAGGCGATTTGGATGACACATCACTGTTTGTCAAAGACGATAAAAATCTGGTACCAGCAGCAATTTCATCAATGTTAGGCCTCGGCAACACGAGTTCTCCACCAGGGCATGAATTCAAAGAATCCATGGGCCGAGCATCATGAGTTGGGTAGGTTGGGGGTTTTAATAAATGCGTTTTGATTTTTTTCTCTTTATTTTTGTGTATTTTGATTTTTTTTTTTGAGAAAGAAGGAGAATCCCTTTTGATTTTCAGAGGACCAGTATGGCAGGGCTAGCCCTAGATTCAGCAACCAGTAGTGGCCTCGATAGAGCCCCCCGCTCTGCAATGCAGGACCCCATCCAGGCACCACCTGGATCTACAAGACAGGCGGGATTATACACCAGCTGATAGAGCAGCCAGGACATGCTGATTAGGCTGTCCCGGGTTCCTGTACTATCTGGCGGCCTGAGACGCAAAACTCAGCTTTTCTCCGGTACCCTCTACATGGCCGCTTCCTCCAAGACCCCACCTCACTAGTCCAAATTTTCTCAGAAGTTCAAAACCCCGCTCCAAGAGCCAGTTTTCCCAGGGAGCAGTCTGCTGTGTCACGATACTCTAATAGTAAAAAACCATCAGACACACTTCATTCCACTCAGTCCTGGTCTGTCACAGGACTTCGTGGCAGAAAAAAAAATAAAGATAAGTAAAGAAAAGCATTGTCAATTGAACACAAAAAATCAATAATCGAATATAAAAAAGCAACAAAATCAAAAAAAAAATATTGAAATAAATTTAAGAAAATCAAATTAAAAGAACGTAATATAAAATGTGAACCATAATACGGTTGTGAAAAATATCAATTTTTTTTACTAGAAAAAAAAACAAAGTTAGAACAAAGTTCATTGTTTAATATAGGTCTGGTCTGTACGTGAAAAGAAGAAAAGTGGGATGACAAGAAGAGGGTCGAAAATAGAGGAAAATCACTAGGGTACCCCAGGTTCGTGATGCCCGTGTTTACCAAAGAGAGTTTCCCCTTGGGAAAAGAAAAAGATCACTAGAGTACCTCGCGGGAGCGTGAAACTCGCACTCACCTAAAGAAGGTGAGCCCCCTGAGGGGGCTGATACTAGAGGACCTATTGTAATAATTGCATGGATAACGTTGTACTTAACCTCTATGTTATTAGATGATGATGATTGTGAGTTTTAATGGCGCAAGGGCCAATTTTGGCCAAGCTGCGCCAAACACTATTTTATTAGAATTTTCAATAGTGATGTTTTTGAATTCCTCCAATAAAGCTAGAACTTCCGGTATATATAAAGATGAATCCAATGTTGTTAAAGACAGAGGTTGGCACTCTGTTGTTCTCCCCAGGACATGCAAAAGAGTTACTGTATCCAGGAGTCTTCTGATTTTTAGATCAACAAGTAATCCAAAGTGTTTTAAAAAATCCGCTCCTAGAATTGGCCTTTTGACATCGGTGATAGTGAACGACCATGTGAATTGACGTCTTAACCTGAGGTCCAATTTTAAAATTTTGAGCCTAAAGTTTTGAAAATGGTTGAATTAGCAGCGTAAAGTTTGAAGTCGGATGGTTTTCGTTTTTCTGCTTATGTTGGTAGAATGACAGAAAAATCAGCGTCTGTGTCCACGAGATATTGACGGATACTTGTTTTATCAAAGAGGATGAAGCGATGGCTTGAGCCCGAGTTACTTGCCTCGTTAAGCAACTGGGCAATTAGTTCTTGATTTACTTTAGATTCTTTAAACTACATGGACGTATGCATTTTTGAGCTTTGGCTCCAAAACGATAATGACCACAATCTTTTGGTAGAATTTCTAGACGTAGAGTGACTTCGTGAATGATTTCGATATATAGGTTTTTATAATTTGGCGTGTGAAGTTTATGGATTTGCTGAGTGAGTGATTCAATACTTGCTTCAATGGAACACAAACGGGAATTCTTCTCAGGAACAAGAAATTGCTTGATATTGATCTTTCTTATTAATTATCGAAATATCTGTTGGATTATATACTCGTATTATTTTATCTGCCATTTCAACTAAGTTCTTTAGAGTGTGTTTACTGACAGAAAGAATAGCTTGAGTTTGTTGCCGCGACCGTTTGTACCATAAAATTTTCAGTAATTCCTCAGAAATTTTGGAACCGGCAAGACTTTCCATTTGGCGCAAAAGATCGGAAGGGCGGCGATCACCAAGGAGCTTTTTTCAGTTTCGCTTCTTCGGAATCACTTAAACGGTTTAATAATACAGATTTCAAAACAATGCATTTATTCTCAGTAGAAGGATATAAGCTAAAATATCCTTAATAAATTCGAGGTTATGTTGATCTAACGCCGATAAAAAATATTGTATTTTTTGGTCTTGCGTAATGCTCTTCAACATCAAATTACGCTTCCAGTTGAAAAACCACAAACTTTGCTTAGTTCGCCAAAACGGAGGTGGTTTAACTGCTACGCGATTAATTTGCGACGATTCTGCAGAAATGTTTTCATGACTGACTTTTGCTAGTTTTATTCATGATCGCTAATACGTAGAACTTTGTGAAATCTAAAGTAATAAAAATAACTAATGCAAGGCAGTTCGTTGCACTAAAACAAAATATGAAAAAGAATAAATATGAATACAAGATAAAAAGATGTACGGAGTTGATAGTTTAGAAGAATGTTTACCAATTTAAGAAACAAATAACATTTAATAATAGCGAAAAATGATGTTGCGGTACAATACGATCACTTCGGCATAGCGTCTGTGCATCTCGTCTTGCCAGATTACATTACATAAAATACCATAAATATGGTTGCCACTAATTCTAACAAAATGGGAACCTTACATTCGGTCCCTCTCAATGAGAATTTTTTTGAAAAGACAAAAAATTTGAAATTGTAGCGTAGTTAAAAATTAGAGTTTTAGAAAACCTATTGTTCAAATCTTTTGGGAGGACGATGATTACGACGCAAGTGATTTCGACTTGATGAAGGTTCAGTGGTCACAGAAACTTCTTGATGATCTTCTACTGGATCCCGATTTTCTACAGATGAATCGTTTTTTCATCCGAGGCGTTATTCTGCATAACATCTGCATCTCGTTTGAAGTAAGGGCGAAGATGTTGCACATGGACAACTTTGATAAACTTGTTTTGGAGTGTTCTAGATTTGATCTCGTAGCACACGGCCCCGACTAGACGAACAATCACAAATGGTCCTTTGAAGATATGAGAGAGTTTGTGATCTCCTGTCCTGAACGAATGAGACCTACGATGAAGATCAAGTCGATGTTTTTCTCCAAATGTGCTTCATATACATTATTCTGCCCTAGCGAGACTTAGAATGTAAAGTTGATCTTTGCGAGGCGTGTCATCGATGAAGCTCCCAATGTGAAGCTCACGGGGGAGACGGGACTCTTATCCAAAAAGCAGATAAAATGGCGATTTTTTTTGTTGAATTTTGTTTTGTGTTAATTGCTAGTAAAGCGTTTGGGAGCAATTCATCTCATTTATCTAGATTTTTTGTCAATTTTTTCAAAGTGGACACAATTATGCTATTTACTCGTTTAACGATGCTATTTGCTTGTGGTGAATAAAATGGTGTCATTGATTGTGTGATTGCATATTTTTGTAGGAAATGCTGAGTGTGGCGCGTGCAGTGAAGTCCCTCTGTCAGATATGTACATACTTGGTGGACCATATCTAAGTATTATGTTGTGGTACAGGACATCAGTCACTGAGTGTGCACCAAGGGATGCAGAAAGTGTTTCTACTACATAGCGTGTAACTGGATCAATGTGGACAAGCATGTTGGCGTTTCCTGCTCTTGTTTGCGGTAAGCAGATCACGTGATCAGCGGATACAATTTTCCATGATGTAGTTGAAATCGGCAATTACTGCAACAGACCATAAGCATTAGCAGTACAGCGGTTAACAACTTGAAATTTGTGACAACTTCCAACACAAATCTTAAAGTCCTTTCGCATATTTGGCCACCAATAGCGTTGCTTTAAATTGTGAAATATTTTCTTTGCGTCCATATGTCCAACATCATCATGACAAGCAATCAGCGTTTGTTCCCTCATTGCCTTCCGAATCACAAATGCAAAAGATTTTGATTTTTACTTTACTCGCACAAGAGTGTTGTTGTCGATGTTATAATTGGGTATGGTTGACATAGTCTTTTTGTTGGGATTTTGTTCTTTAAGTAAGCGAAAAATATATTGACAAAAATCATCTTGTTTTTGTTTTGTACAGATTTCTGATTGATGGCTTGCAGTAACTGTAAAACAAACAGGTGGTGTAGGAAAACGTGAAGGATGATCAGCAATAACATTTTGCTTTCCAGGTCGATGTACAGTTGTAAAGCCAAATTGAGCCAGATCTACTAAATATCTTGCTAAATCCGCAATTAACCGAACATTTGTAACAACATAAACTGTTGTGTAGTTGTCTGACGAGTTGCAATTTATGACCAAGTAGATAAAGACGAAACTTCTCGGTGAGGGCCTAATGTATAGCAGTAGATTCCAGTTCATTACTGTGGTAGCGGGCGCATTATGATCTAAATTTGTCTTTGCGCCATAAAAAATTTAAAAAACCAAACCAAACCAAACTGTGGTAACGCGTTTCAGCATCTTCTAAAGTACGCGATGCGTATTCGATGACACGACGCTTTCCATTTTCATCTTGATATAAAACTGCTCCTAATCCTGAATATGAGGCATCAGTTTCTAAAGTTGGCAGTCCTTGTTTAAAATATGCAAGAATGGGAGTGGTGCTAATTGGTCTGTAATTGCGCTGTTGGTCATCTGTTAAAATTATGGTAACATTGCTGGTCTTTCTTTCTAAACCTTTCAAAACACTTGCGAGTGGCTTAGCAATAACAGCATAATTTTGTATGTGTTTTTAAATTGATTGGCAAATCCAAAGAAACTACGAACTTCATGAATAGAGTGTTCATTAAGAGTCTTCATTAAGAGTTGAATAGCCTTGAACTGATGCTGTGCAATCAGGATCCGGGCGTTCACCATCCTGAGAAAGAATTATACCAAAGAGCAATTTCCGATACTGATAATTGTGTTTTCCCTGGTGTCAATTTGAAACCAACATTTGGAGTTGCTTCAAGGATTTTGAAAAGCACTTTTAGATGGTAACTGAAGTCGTCATGGGAAGTTGAGATGTCATCAATGTATGTATTTACATTGTGTGGTGCTAGATGTTCATAGGCCAATTTAATTGCTCTTGTCATTGTAGGTGGTTCATTAGTGACACCAAATGCCATTCGAAGAAATTCATAATGTCCATCAGGAATGACAAACCCAGTTTTGAAGATGTCAGTCTCTCTCTTATACAAATGGTGTTGAACGCAGATTTTACAACCATTTAAGAAATATAGCACTGTCCTACGATACGTTTAATAACATAGTCAATGACAACTTGTCTTGGAGTGCTTTCATGGAATGGCTGCACCACAATGAAAGCAGGTGCTGCGCAAGTTGAGTTGGAAGGGCAACAAATTCCTTGTTTCAACCATTTCTGGGTTTGCAAGTTAAGAAACTAGTGATCAGGTTCCGAGAGTATATGGTTGACATCTAATGGGCTTATGTTGCAAATCAATTTTAAGTTCGATATATGGATGTGGCCGCGGTAGCCGAGTGGTATGGGCATCGGACCGTGGCTTGCTTTGTCACGGGTTCGAGCCCAGTACCATTAAAGACCCACCGTGTAGGGCAGCGATGCACGTTAAATCTGTCGAGAGCTGAAACGTCCTCCCGTTGGTGTGGTGTGCTAGTTAGGAGAGGGGGGGTGCCAGCTCAGGTGTCGTCCACGTCACTTGACCATGGTTCAAAATTACGTGGTCCGTCGCCAAAAGCCCTCGTGTTGTTGAACAGTGCGACGTTAATATTAAATCAATCAATCAATCGATATATGGACATAGTCCAATATTATCACCATCCGAATAAAACACGTCTGAAAATTTTCCTATTACTGCATCGAGTTGAGCTTGTTGAATTGTAGATAGTTTGGCAAATTTTGGGATGAGTTGTGCTTGAGATGGAAGTATTTGTGTTTAAATCTGGTAAAATTATATCCTCTAAAGGCGGTAATGAGACTTCATTAGAGACTGATACTGGTCTAGATCCTCCTAACGTAAATAATCCAAGTGTAACTTCCTGTTAAGCGTTCAATTCTAATTCTCAGGTACTTCTATGCACTGCATTACTTAATGTTTGAGATTCTTTTGGTGGAATTTTGTTGTGTCATGTTCTTGACCCTGGAGGTCAAGCTTGCTTAATTACTCATAGTTTAGAAAAACTTGGACTGCCTTGGATCATCAGATACTCGAAAGAATGGCATTTCGAAGATTAAGTTTACACCTCATTTTACATCTAATATTTCCTTTGTAATATCAATATATATAGTTAATATTGTAGGTGAACTTCCACATTTCAGTTTGGATCCTTCTTGGTCTCGGATTTTTAGTGATTTGAAGTTAGCTGATCTTTTGCAGTTCGTTTAGATTTAGGATGAATAGTCACATGAAATGTTCCTTCTGAAGAAGAGTTTTCTTCGATTCAGGTTAAAAGCATCCAGGTAGCTACTGACGAATTGGCGAGTAACTTCTGGAAATTAGATTCAGTACCCAAAATTAGCCTATTAACTAGTGAAGAAAAGGCATTTGAAGACCATTTCATGGATACTTATGTTAGTAATGAGGTTGGACGAAATACGGCGAGATTACCATTTCATTCACCACCATTTAAATTATCTAAATTAGGGGACTCTAGAAAATCGGTTCTTCAAAGATTAAAGCTAATAGAACATTCTTTAATCAAGAAGCCTGTGATATATTCTCAATAAAAAGACTATGCATGAATATCTAACTTTAGGGCACATGGAGCTTTTTCCTAAAAATGACTGTGCTAAAAAGGAAGCATATTATCTTCCTCATCACGCGGTTATACGAGATTTAAGTACAACAACCAAATTTAGGGGGTTGTCTTCGATGCATCAGCCAAATCAACATCAGGGTGTTCTCTAAATGATCTAATAATGCTTGAAACCCAAGTAGAACAAGACTTGTATCCGATTCTACTTTCCTTTCAAATAGCTGTGTGTGTGCAGACATGGAAAACATGTTTCGTCAAATAAGGATCTCGTCGGAAGATACTAATTAGCAACAAATTCCATGGGGAGACAATCCAAAGAAGCCCATGAAGGAATATTGGTTAACCAGAGTCCCGTATGGGACCTCATGTGCACCATGTCTTTCAATTCGAACCTTGACTGAACTTGCAAAAAGGAAAAGTGTCATTTGGCTTATCATACACCACACTTAATTTTTACCTGGATGATTTTTCTAAATGGTGCCACGACTGAAAAAAGCAGCTGAAGTCATTTGGCAGCTAAAGATTGTGAGAAAGGGAAACTTCAAAAGTAACAGTCTAACAGTGTTAAAGAAGGTTTCCGAAAGTCAAGATCTTAAAGTGGCGCAAAATGACGAAGAAATAAAAATCCTTGGGATACAACGGAATCCCAAATCAGATTCTTTCAGTTACACTACAAGACGACAAGTGCATTTATTCTGAAAGATGACCTTTCCGAAATTGCTCGTGCGTTTGATCCATGCATTGTTTTTGTGAAAATCCTATTACAAAAGTTATGAAAACTAAATCTAGAATGGAACGAACCAAACCCGGAAAATTTGAATAAACAGTGGGCAGCCTTTCCAAAGGAACTTAATCTCATCGAGAAAATTAAAATATCTAGGTGTGTCTTGCTACCATCATACATTCACCTGGAAAATCGTGCTTTTTGCGATTCCTCCGAAAGAGCATACTGTGCAGCAATTTATCTTATAAACTCGGATGCAATACATATAAGTGACTCGCTTCTCACTTCTAAAAAAGGGTAGCCCCACTTAAAACTTAATATTTACCTCTGCTTGAGATAGACAGCAATAATGCTGCACATGTATTAGAAAGTGTTTAAGGAGTTTCCTTTACCTATTCATAGAACCATTTCCTGGACGGATTCAACAACCATTTTAGCTTGGCTTAATACAGAACCATATCGCTGGCAACTATTTGTCGCCAACACAGTTTCTAAAATTCAAACAATTCCATCAGTTGAATGGTATGTTTCTGGAATTGAGAATTCAACCAAACTACAAGAGGGCTCTTACCTTTTAGCTCATGAGAGGATTCACGGCCCGCTCTGGTAAATCAACCTATGAGTGAAACGTCATCTTGAAAAATCCCAGACACGTTCTCCTTTCTGGATAATGCCTTGAAAGAGAAGAAACATTACCGGGTTGCCAAGGCTATCCCATCCCATCTTGGCTCCATCTCCATCAAAAAATTTCCTGGCACGTCACCTTCCCTCAACCCGGACCGAAGGAGCGGTGGCGAGACCGTTATTGTGGATTTCACCGTTGTTTGAGGACCGTTACGAGTCTCTGGTCGCTGCTCGTAACGCCAAGATCTGTAAATATTAGCCCATTCTCTAGTCTCTTCAGGCTGCAGGCAAACCTGCCTACATAGATGCTATAGTCGTCGGCTCTCTTTGGTCTTGGGATCCCGCAAACGACACTGTTCTTTTGCGTCTGGGGATCTCGAGAAAATACGCTATACTTATGGGTAAATTGATCTGCTCCGATGTCATCAGGTGGTCGAGGGACATCTACATTGAACCTCTTACAGGCAAACGTCAATTTTAGACCCGTCTGGATTCTGTAACGAGTTCTACGCACATACAGACCGTGTCATTCGGAACTCCAGTTGAGTGACAGGGACTACTACGGTGGCACCCCACTCTTCAAGCTTCAACGTGAGGAACTCGTTGCAGTGAAATAGCCAAAACATCGATTGGCAACGACGGAGACTGATCGCGGGCACTGCGCATGCGCGAGTGCCAAGCCAGTGGGAGTCGGCAGTTAAAAAGCAACGACTGAGATGACCTGGTGACGACTTCTTTTCCGGTGATGTTCTGAGAGCTCCACCCGTGAGCGCCTTGTAAAGATCTGAAGTTGGCTTCCGACGGCTCTTTTTCGGTGGTATCTGTGAGCTCCATCCGTGAGGCGCAGTTGGTTCTTACCTCTCTAGGAGAAAAGACTGCTTGGCTCCATCAGAGTGAGTAGGGAGTGATTATCTCTGCGAGTGTCAAGGAACTCTAATTTCTACTGTACAGGGTAAATTGTGTATGTCTGTGAACTGTCTGGTGTTTGAGAAAATAAATCTACAAAGATAAAAAGAGGTGTCTTCTTTTGAATGCTTGAGACGTTACAGACGTATTATATTATTTGGAGGTTCCACCGAGATTCTATTGACAAGAGATAAAGGTATGTGCTCTCCACATTATTCATTTCCAGGCCAGAAAATATAAAGTGTAAATTAAGTTACCTATTGTTTACGTGAATTCGGGAAATCATTCCCATACACACACCAGTGCATAATATTTTTAGACTTTTGGAGTGTTGAATATAACGAGAAATTTTAGTTTTCATGTATGTGTGTTTTTATGTAAAGTGTTGCATTTTATGTCATTTTAAATGGAAAGCTTTTAACAGTATTACTAAAGTTTTTATACTCACTGTTGGTCAATTCAAAGTGAACGAGTTTTATTTATTCTTAATCTGCTTTGTAATATCAAATATTGAAATGTTGGTTTGAGTATTCTTGTTGTGTGTATTATCTGTGTTTTCACTGCTAAATTATTAATTGCTTAGAGATTTAAATTTTTTTTGGAGAAAATGGTGTTTTTGGGAAAGGGAGAAAAAAGGATTTGGTCTATGTCGCGACAGAGTTGGGGGAAACGGTTTCAGAGGACATGAAAGTGGTAGAGTTAAAAGAAATCGTAGGTAGTAAAAATTTTGAGGTTGAATTTGTTAAAAATTTGCTGGAAACTGTCATGAATGAAAGAATGGAGAGTGAAAACTTAGAGGTGCAAACATTAGCGAGGGAAGACCAGTTAGAAAGGGAGACGTGGGAGAGAGAATTTCAGCTAGAATGCCTTAGGATAAAGCAGAACACTGTTATTAAATCTGAAGGTGAAACAGCATTTAATCAAAATTTTCAGAAATTAATGCCCAAATTTAATTTAAGAAATGATGATATAAGTCTGTTCTTGGAACTTTTCGAGAGGCAAGTTAAAGTTTTACAATTGCCCAGGGATCAGTGGGTGACATCTCATTGGCGTTCTTCCAGTTGAGATAAACAATATAATCGCTAGGGAGCCTGAAGAACAGGCTATGCAAGTCCAGTTTGGGGTTATGCCGCTAAAACTAATATAAATAAACTAGATACCTTACAAAACTCTCTCATTCGTATGATCGTCAAAGCAACCAGATATATGCGCAATGACGACATTCGCAAAGATCTTAAAATTAATAGTTTTAAAGCATATATTCAGAATAATGCAATTAACTTCTTTACTAATTTGGATTTAATCAATGTCAATATTCAAAACTTAATTCCTTATACTCCAAATGACAATACAAAAAGGCCAAGAAGAATACTTCTTGATTCTTATAATCCTCCGTAATTTTTAACTTTGTGCAATTTAATATTGCACACCATATTTGCTAAAATTAATCTTTTAAAATTTATCTTTTAAAATTCTATCTTTTAAAAATATTTTGTCATTTTTCCTCGGCTCTCCCCACTGGACTTGCTCCTCCCCATTTACAATTTCACAGCCCGATGGGCAGCCAACCTGAGTCAATTATCACTCTACCAGCATCCAATCAGAGAGCAGCCTCTAAGCTCTCAGCCATGCCAAAAAACTTGAACATCTCCCATCCTGATGAAGCACGTTTGCCACGCCTCCCTGATTCCATCGACCAACCAATCACCGTCATGCCACAAAGCAGAATGTAAAACTCCACTTTCGCCAAGCCCAACATCAAAGCTATCCAGATAAGGGATTGAGGACTGTGATACAGTCCAGACGCCCATAAATCAATCATTCAATCGTTCAAAAAAAGAACAGGCTAGTGATTACGAACATATTAGAGAAGTGTTGCTTAAAAGGTTTAAATTAAGTGCGGAGAAGTTTCGACAACTTCTAGTTAAAACACACAAAAATTCGGAGGCTACGTGGTACGATTTTTACCACGAACTTAAGACATTTTTGGATGGGTGGCTAAATGGATTGAAAATAGAAACTTTTGAACAGTTAAGGGATCTAATGTTGGTTGATCAAATTAAAAGGCGCGCCCCAAATGAATTTAAGGAACATTTCCTAGATGAATGGGCAACCATTACTTCGCCAAAAAAATTGGTAGAGAAAATTGAGGAATTTGAAGATGCAAAAAAAAAAAAAAAAAAAAAAAAAAAAAAAAAAAAACGATCGGAGGGAAGTTGAAATTGGTAGACTATAAATTGAGAACAGCAGAGAGATAGACAAATAAGTGATAACCATTCCCATGGTAAATTTTTTAAAGGAAATAAAACTTTGGTTGAGTCCTAGGAGGACCCACTTTTCGTCGCCAAGTTTTGAGCGATAAAGGTTACAATATGGTAACCCTTCCATTTCATCCAAAAATTTGGATTTTCAAATCACCGAAAAAAATGGCAACCCTAAAAAAAGTACAACATTTTTCACCTTTTCCGAAAAAACTTTTTGACACCTGACTTCGCTTGAGAGGTTTGCTCTCCACCTGTTTTTGTTAAGAAAGGCTTGTGAAAGGAAATTACTTGAAAGTGAGGCTACGACAGGTTTCTTTGTGCTCCTGGGCACAAAGGGGAAGAAAGAGACGTTAGAATGGTGAATGAAAGCTAATTTAATTGCTTCTCGTTATGAATGTCCGAGGTGTAAAAAAAGAAATGCGTTTGCAAGAGCGAAAGGGAACGGTTAACGGCTACGAATGGCGTTGCCGCAGCCAGTCGAAAGATAATCCCCACGACGTCGTTCGGAGTGTGAGAAAGGGCACTTGGTTTAGCGAAAGCAAACTTGCTATAACTATTACCTCGCGTTTGACGAGATATTGGTTCGTCAAGAGCATGAATGCGTTCGTGGTGAATGACGATCTAACGGTCACAAGTTGGTGGATGACAATTTTCATGAATTCCTTGCATCCATCGCAAGGGTGTATCCACCAACGGAACATGACGAAATGCAAGCGTAAGGTAAGTGCCTTTTAAAATTTTTTAAAATGATTGATTTCATGTATTTCTTCGATTTTATCTTTGCGAAACGCCCCTTTCGTCCTTTTTAAAATGTAAATCATGTTCTACACATTGGTTTTAGAATGCTTTTTTAAAATGAATTTCATTGCTTTCTCCGTTTTTATCTTTTGATAATTATTTATTTAATGTATTTATTCGATTTCATCTTTGCGAAACGCCCATTTCATCCCCCCCCCCCGCTGACACATACGCTTCCCAAGAGTTTTTCGTCATTGACGCCTTTTTGAAAACCTTCAATTTGGCGCTTTTTGGCGAAAAAGTTTTGGCGCCAAAAACACCAGTGGGTCCTCCTAGGATTTTACCTAAAACTTTTCAGGGCACACATTTTAGAAATCATAACGATGCACGTAATTCAGGGAGAACGCCAGAGTTGAATTTCGATAAGAGGAAAAGGCTTCAATGCTATGAATGTGGATCATTTAACCACTTACGTCCACAATGCCCTAACTTAAACTCAGAAAGTAGAGTTGTGTCGAATAGGAGTGAAGTCTGAGGGAAATCTCTTGGATCCTTATACATCAAATGGAAAAATAAACTGTTTTAGAATGTCAATCCTGAGAGATACCGGAGCCACGGTAGATGTTATTTGCCAAAAATATGTAGATAGACAGAATGAAAGGGGAGCATGTATGGGTTCGACATCTCTTGGATGATCACATGACATGCTTGCCTGTTGCTGAGGTGGATATTGAATGCGATTTGGGTATGGGGTAACATCCAAAGCAGCGGTGATAGGAACCACTTGGATCAAGGGTGGTATATCTTGGGTAACGAAACCGCGGCTCTACTCCAGGGAATTGAGGAAAATTGTCCCTCGAATGTCGGAAAGGTAAATGCTGTGGTTACTCGTTCGCAGACGCGACAAAGTACGGAAAATAACATTTTTGACGAGTCAGACCAAAATGAACAGATTGAGTTGAATTTGGAAGAGGGTACAGAAAAATCAGAAAACGAAGAGATATTGCCTCCTGTTGCAGCCCTATAAATCCCCTGACTCAAATAAAACCAAGTACTTTTATTGCTGAACAGCAAAAAAGTAAAGAACTTGCCCCAATAATAGAGTCAGTCAAAAAAGGAAATGAGGCAGATTATGGGATTAAAAATGGGATTTTGGTAAAGAAAATAAGTTGGGGGTAGAGGAATATTTAATTATTGTTCCGGAAACCCTTAGAGAGCAGATCAAAACAATTTGTCAAGATGGAACTTCTGGTCACTTGGGAGTGCGTAAAACAAAAGACCGGTTACTGAGACATTTCTTTTGGCCTAAGTGCTACAAAGAAATCGAGGACTTTGTGAAAACGTGTGACCCTTGTCAACGTGTTGGAAAGACCAACGATAGAAAGAAGGCCCCTCTGGTTATTGTACCACTGATTTCTGAGGTCTTTAGTAAAATTAACGTAGATGCTTGTGGGCCTATGCCTATATCCGCGGAGGGGAACAAATACCTCATTACAGTTGTGTTTAGCCTCCAAATATCCTGACGCAATTCCGGTGCCGGATATAGCCTCAAAATCTATGGTCAATGCACTTTGCAGGTTTTCAGTCGGATGGGTTTTCCGAGGGAGATTCAGACAGATCAAGGAACATCTTTTACGAAAGGCTTCACTGTCGAATTTTTTAATAGGTTTGGCATAAAGGTGTCTCGTAGTTCAGTTTACCACCCCCAAAGCAACCCGGTGGAGCGTTTCCACAGAACAGCAAAACGAATTTTAAGGGTATTGTGCATTGAGGCTGCCCCAAATTGGGAAAGTCAAGTGCCGGCTGCACTCTTCGCTCTACGAACAGTGACGCATGAAAGCACTGGTTTTAGTCCAGCCGAATTAGTATATGGAAACAATCTTCGAACCCCGTCACTTTATTGTATGAGAGTTGGTTAGATCCTGAGGAAAAGGCAGACACCGTCGTGGAGTATGTCTTTGAGTTAATAAATAGATTGAAGAAATGTAGGGACTTGGCTACGGTTAGAATGGAAGAGGTGAGGGATAGGAGAAAGAAATGGTATGACAAAAATGCCATAAAAAGGGAATTTCAACAAGGAGATGCCGTACTTGTGTTATCCTTAAACCAACCCCATAAGCTTGCTCCTCAATGGAAAGGGCCAGGTAAGATAGAGAAACGGTTATCTGAAACGAACTATGTAGTTACCTTTGATGGAAATCAGGAAGGGAATAGGGTGTACCACATTAACATGTTAAAACCTTATCATAGAAGACCTGAGCTTTTGAACGTCGTGCTTGTTGATACCGGGGAAATTATTGAGTCATCAGAATTGGAAGAGGATTTTCCCTATATGCTAACTGACCCCAATGTCTTTGATTTCAGGGAAATTGTAGAAAACAAACTCAAAAAAAGACTGAGTGATGAGCAAATTATGCAGTTGGGAAAACTATTGGTTAGGTTTTCTGCTATTTTTTCAAATATTCCAGGGAAAACCAATTTAGTGGAACATGATATTGATTTAATTAGTGATAAACGAGTACAACGTAAGCCCTATAGAATGACCAATAGGCAGAACGAAATTTTAAAAACCGAAATTGAGAGGATGCTAAAAATACAAAATTATCGAACCTGACCATCTGAGAATACTTCACCCATGATCCTTGTTGAAACGCCAGGTACCTTTACCCTCGATTACAGAAAATTAAACGAAATAACGCGCACTGAGTTTTATCCGATCCCTAATATAGAACAACGCGTTGAGACTGTGGCAACGGCCAAGTTCATTACCTTGATAGATTTAATTAAAGGTTACTTGCTTTTAGAATTGCTGCATTTGCTACCAGCTTCGGCGTGTATAGGCCCTTGCGGATGCCATTTGGGCTTAAAACGCTCCTTATTATTTTAGTAAAATGTGCAAAATTCTAAGCGGATGTCGCTACTTATTTAGATGACATTGCAATTTTTTCAGAAATGAGGGGGAACATCTAAAGCATTTACAAGAAAGATTAAAAGACTATAAAACCCTCCAAAAAAAAGTGCAAATTTGCACAGCGAGAAGTACAATACCTTGGTCACGTTATAGGTCGAGGTAAACGTTCTCCCGCGGAGCTAAAAATAGAAGCAATTCGGGATTTTCCGATTCCTACTACTAAAACACAAATCAGCTTTAGCTGTACTATAGGCAGTATATTCCTATGTTTTCCGCTATAGTCGCACCTTTAACAGATTTGTTGAAGGGAGTTAATAAAAAGGGTGGAATTGTATGGAATGACAAATGTCATTTAAAATGTTAAAAGAAAAGCTTTCTGGGAAGCCCGTGTTGCATGCACCCGATTTTTCAAAACCCTTCATATTACAAACAGACGCGTCAGATCAGGGATAGGTGTTAATTGAAAATAGCGGGGAACATTCCTATATTGTTTCTCAGTAAGAAATTCACTGCTACTGAAAATATTCCACCACGGAAAAGGAGTTGCTGTTTTCAATAAAGAAATTGAAATTTATATCGACGGGCAAACCGAATTTTACATTCAGACAGACCATAATCCTTTGGTATGGCTGAAAAATAATGCTGGTAATAATGGACGATTACTCCGCTGGGCTTTGGCCTTGCAATCTTTCAGTTTTACCATAACGCATAAAAAAGCGAAAAAGACAACTTAAATGTGGATTGTTTATGTAGGAACTCCCTTTCAGAAGATAGGTAAATGTGTGTTATGTATAGCCATATTGACATTGTTTGTGTTAAAATCATTTTATAATGTGTAATATGTATGTGCATATTTTTTTTTCGTCATGTATAAACAATTAGTGGTTATATTTTACTGCTTTAAATGTTTACATAAGTTCTTTTTATGGCCTGGTCATGAGTGGAGAGCTTCAAAATAGCGTTTTTAAGACTGTTTGGCTCCATCAGCGTGAGTGGGGAGTTATTATCTCTGCGAGTGTCAAGGAGAACTCTAATTTCTACTGTACAGGGTAAATTGTGTATGTCTGTGAACTGTCTGCAAAAATAAATGGATAAAAAAGTGGTGTCTTCTTTTGAATGCTTGAGACGTTACAATTCCCTCCCACGTTTCGAAATCTCTTTATACACCTTCACCTTCTATCACTTTCATTATGCCTATTTTTACTGCTTTTTTGGCGACACCTTCCTTTGGAGGTTTATTTGTCTTATTTTTATTCTTCCTTTTTTACTGTCGTGGCTTTCCAATTTTTTCTTTCAGGATCCTGTACTGCGACCACCCCTGGTCGTTCTGGCTCCACTCTACACATCCATGAAGTTCTTTGCCCAGTTTCCAGTCCTGACTGTTACTTATCCGGATTCCATATTTAAGATCTGCTATGCTGATGCCATCAACTTCCACGTCCCCGAACTTTCTACCATGAAACTCTCGAATAGCCGGATCTTGTACTGCGACCAGAGGTGGTCGCAGTACAGGATCTGGTAAAAGCATGATAAAATCATGCTTTTACCAGAATTTATCGATGGAATACCTATCTTCTTTTACAAAATTAATTCGCGTCTGTGCGTGGATTGAGATTTATAAATAGTCTTTCATCTGTCTCAAGAAATTCCTGAAAAAAAAAAAGTCATCAGTACTTCTTACTGCAGTTTTTACTATTGTGCATCTGATTCAACAAGTAGAATTTCCGAACGAAATTAAATGTCTTGTTCCAGAAAGCCCTTTACAAATTTTATCGCAAAACAGAGTCAATGGGATTATAGGGCAAACTTTCATGGAATACGCATCTATCCTACGACCAAAAACATCCTATGCTTTTGCCGAAAAAACGAGAGTTCACAAGAAAGGTAAACTATTACATTACTTCTCTTCACGCAGGTCTACAACTGAAATTGTCTTATTAAAAACAAAAATTTTCGTTTGTGGATGGTAGATCAGTAGTTCGTCACACGCTTAAAAAGTGTTCAATTTGTTTCAAGATGAATCCGAGATCTTTTCAATTGATGGCCAATCTACCACCTATCGAATTTCTGTAAATTCGTCCATTCGAGAATACTGGCTTTTTTGTTGGTCCATTAACCGCTAAATGTGCTCATAAGCGAAATGTGACAAAATTTAAATCTTACATTTGTTTTTTTATGTGTACTAAAGCTCTACATCTTGAACTTGTTTTGGATTTATCGATTGCTGGGTTCTAGCTGCTTTACGTCGTTTCATTAATAGAAGGTCTTGTCCAAGCAAAATCATCTCCGATAACGGATCCAATTTTAAAGGCACTTCTAGTCACCCGAGAAAGTTCGTGGAATTGTGTCGGTAAGAAATACAAAATTTGCTCTAAAGGGCATTGGGTGGTCTTTTATCCCTCATTATACCGCACATTGGAGAATTGTGGAATTCGGCCATCAAGAGTGCTAAACAATTATTCATAAAGACAACCAACTCTGTACTTAATTTTGAGGAGTGTTTTACTCTATTATTGCAGATAGAGGCTGGCCTTAACTCAAGACTTCTTAGAAAGATAGGTCAGCGAAAAACCAACCATTCCACCCAGCCGACCTAGTGAACTATTCTTTTGTCAAAGTATTTGTGAAATGTGAACTATTCTATTTCTCTTTCATAATTGAAATTTATTCAACAATATCAAATTGAACTTGGACTTTTCATTCAATCTTTTCTTTCAGCAGACTGGAATTCAAAACCGAAACCTTTAGTCTTAGAATACAATTTCATACAGACCGCTAATTTCACGATATTGCTTTTATACATCCTCTCTTCAATCTCGCCCTCAACGATACATAAAAACTGGGGAGTCGCCTTGTACAGAGATGCTAGCCTTCACCGATGACATGGTCTTTACGTAGTGTCAAATATGGTATGTTAAAGTTTTATTAGTATTGTAAAGTAATCCAAGTAAATGTTTATATTTTACTCTGCATATCTATCTAGTTTAATTTATTCATATTGTTAATTTAAGAATATCAATTTGTTTTCAGTTTATTTTAAATTTAAATTACATTTTGAATTTTTTTTGGCCGATTAATATTTATTAATTTATAAACTTTACTTTTAAGAAATAAATTTTTTTTAAATTTTTTCCAGAAAATGAGAATTAAGCCCCTATATCGAAGCTGGATACGAAAGATGTAGGTTGCCAAACTAACTTAACCTTTCTGGGTAATAAGTGAAATTGAGCAAAAGCTCCATGTACTAGACATTCAGAAGCGAAGTATAAACATTTACAAAATGAGATGTTTACAAATACAAAAGCTTTTAAATTTTATACTAAGCTTCAAAATGTTGCTATCTTCACTGCGTGATTGAATCTGGTTTCCTGCAATTGGAAGCATCTTGCAAAGACATCCCTACGCAGTTGCAGGCTTCGTTTAGTACATTAAGATCCAGTCTTTTTCAAAATTTCCAAGTCAGCTGTAAGTTCAAATTTCAAGAAATCGATAAGAAGACTGACTGAGCTCTTTGAAAAGCTTATAAAAGTACCACCTATAAAACATATAGGCGAAGAGTACCTGCTCAATTTTTGAAAGAAAATTGGAGCACGGCATTGATTGATTGCGCTAAATTTTATTGATATAGCTTTCAATCTTGATGTCAGAACATTAACCTTCTCCCAATATAAAAACCACAATACTGTTAAGTTTCTTGAATGTACACTATCTGGTAAAGTGTCAGTTGTTTTGAAGCTGTATGGAAGAAAAACTTCCGACAAGCAAATGATACGGCTTAGTGGATTTTTGGAACAAATTCGACCTGGTGATGCGATATTTGAAGTTAGAGGCTATCCGGTAAAGGAAGTGTTGGCTAAAAGAGGGACTTCCTTGGTATTATCGGCTTCAACCAAGGGTAAAAAACAATTAAGTAGCTCAGAGGTTGTAAGATGTCAAGACTTCCGGTACATATTGAACGATATATTGGGATACTTAAAACCTTCATAGTTTTGAAATCTGTGTGGACTATCTCTTTACGTAGTGCAAAGATTGATTACAGTACTGATAAGATAATCATGATAACAATGAGCAAGACAGATTACACTGGGGATGATGTATATATATAATTTTGGTTATTGTAGCTTACTTTATTATTGCAGAAACTTTACTTTGTAACGACTTGAATGACCACACAGTTTTATTCTTCACCCTTGTAGATGACGTGATCACAGTGGTCAGAGATCATTTCCATCTACGCTAGGCTGGCTATTCGAAAAGGAGACCAATAAACAAACAGCCTGGACTTTATCTCTTTGAAGCTCCTTAAAAATCTGTTACAAGGAAAAGCCGGGAAATGTCTCGTCCCACCTAGCGAGTAATCCCTTCCTGGCTAGCAGCAAATACACAAGATTTGCCGATTAGAGATTCATCCATAGGGCCAGGTTGAATTTCCTACCCAGTGAATGAAGCCAAGCCTTGTACTGGCAATGAGGCAATGAATTGCGGGCGACGTGGACAAAAAGGCGAGACTGCCCCACGTCCCGAATTTTTGTTGAATCCATTTGGCAGCATGGCAACTTCACGACAATTCCATCTTAGAATGAGTCAAGAAGATAGTCACTTTCCGGATCAAGATCCTTTCTTTAAACATGGGAGTACAGAAGACGGGATTGTGACCGAATCTAGTAGCTGTCGTTGACAGAAAGATACTGATTATCGATGTTATAATCCCCTTGAGAACAGGGAGAGATCATTCGAAGAGGCAACAGCACGTAAAACAACCCAGTACTCTCGATTCATCCCGATATTCCAGGATGTGGGATATTTAGACGTTGAGATCCACCCGTTTTGTTGTAGGTATATGGGACGTCAGAAATGACACCCTCATTCGAAGACTACGTGCACCTTGATATCTTTCGCTGTTCCGTAAACTCTGTCTTCGACTCCCTTCATTGGAGAAGAGATATTTACATCGAACACATGACTGGCCACCGCTAGTATGGCAAAGAAACCTCATGTGCTGGACTACTGAAAGTCCTCGAAGAGCAGTAGTGTAGCCTGCGGTAAATATTCTTGTTTAGTTCTTTAAGCTTATTAGTATAGTTGTTTGTACTCTTGGGTGAAACAGTCTTTCCCACCTAGTGGTGCTTTGTGGTCTCCAATGCCCATGTTAGATCCTATGTTACCAACAATGTTCAACTATGTCGCTGTTGATTGCAGTTGCATTGAGGTGCGACGTTAATAAACACGAAAGAAACATTTCTTTCTAAAAGAAATACAAAAATGTTTGTTACAAGCCGCAGGTCGATTATTTGACCCAGTGGGTTTCATAGGTCCTTATACGATCCGAATAAAATGTTTAATTCAAGAAATTCGGTGTTTAGAATTGGGTTGGGATGACAAATTGCCCAAACAATTAGAAGTTTCATGGAATAAATGGTGTAATGAGATTCATTATTTAAGTGAAATATTCCTCGATGCTACTTTCAAAACTCTTTGCAACTACCATTCAGTTGCATTGCCTTTCAGATGCTTCCAAAAAAGGCATATGGAACTGTTGCTTATTTACGCGTAGAACTGAATGATGGAAATATTTCTAGTTTTGTAGCATCGAAAGGTCGGGGAGCTCCATTAAAAACTCTTTCGATCCCTAGATTGGAGCTCATGGGCGCACTTTTATCAGTAAGGTTAAGCAACAAAATTGCAAATCACACTGCCTTTAAATCTATTTTATTGAACTGATTTGTCTATAACATGTTACTGGATTAAGGAAGATTTTAATAGGCAAAGTGTTTGTAAAAAATAGAAATAAAGAAATACAAAAACTAAATGACCCCAAGGAATGGCACTATTGCAAAGTAAAGGATAATCACGCCGATTTAATAAGTCGGGGTTTGCCCTTAAATGATCTTAAAAATAAAATACGGTGGCATGGTCCCAAGTGGTTGACAGTAAAGCAAACAGAATGACCATTATTTTCAGAACCTACAATTGAAATCGAAATAAACATCGATAAATTAGAATTGAAGAAATCAATTAATGTAAATACAGCGGTTCAAAAGAAGCAAATTGAAAAATTTATATAATCTCTAGATATTCTAATTAATTTTCTAAAAGAGGAATAAGTGCTCTATGCTTAAGATTTATTTATAACTAAAGTGAATCCAGTATTAAGTAAAATAGACTGTATAAGTGTTTCTGAATTTGATCATGTTACGAGATTTTAGTAAAAGTACAATTAACTGAAATAAAATGCCTCAAAGACGGGCAACCGATTCCAAAAAGCAGTAAAATATCCTCTTTAAGCGTTTTTTGTTTGAAAAAAAATGGATTGGATTACGCTGGTCCCATAATCACGAAATAAAATTTAAAAGGAGCAAGGATGACTTTAAAATCTTATACTGCCATATTCATCCATTTCAGTACAAGTTGTTTCAGTTTAGAAGTTGTTTCCGACTTGATCGCAGAAGCCTTCCTAGTATGTCTCCGACGATTTATAGCAAGGAGATCCAAGCCATCCGTCATTTGGAAGTGAAGTGAAGTGAATGTGGGTTTAGTGGCGCCAAACACTTATCAGTCATTTGGAGTGACAATGCAAAGAACTTCAAGGGAGCAAGAAGCATTCTTAATGATTTGAACGAAATTTGCAAGTCCGACACAATTCAGCTATTCAGCATGGAAGAGGGAATCGAAAGGAACTTCATTCCACCCGCTTCTCCCCATTTCGGTGGATTTTGGGAAGCAAACATTAAGTCCATGAAACGCATTTTATTGAAGGTAGCGAAATCAGCTATTATGAACTTCGAAGAGTTAACTACGTTGGTAACACAAATCGAAGCAGTTCTGAATTCACGTCCCTTGTTTCCACGTTCTTCGGAGCCCAATGATCCTAACCCTTTGACTCCGGGGCATTTTTTGATGAACTGTGCTAGAGAACTGTGCCTTTTCTGAACCTTATACTGCTGCGGATTCTTTGTCCTATCATTCCTGATGGAAACTCATTCAATCCCTGCTAAACAAATTCTGGAACCGTTGGAGCACCGAATATCTGACCCATGCTAAGTGCAGTATACAGAACCCCAACTTGATGAAGAATCAGCTCGTTCTTTTGAAGGATCCTAACACCAAGCCCTTGGACTGGCCTATGAGGCGTATTCTTGAAGAATTTCCCGGTAGTGATGGTCTTGTGAGAGTAGTTAATGTGAAAACCTCAACAGGTATTTTAAAACGAGCCATCACAAAGGTAGTTCCTTTACCTATTCCAGATGATCCTGCAGCTGTAGAAAAGAACATTTTATAATTGCTTGAACTTTAACCTTTATATTATTCTACTAGTTGCACTCTGCCACGCATTGCTGTGTCTCAGTGTGGTTAAAAAAGAAAAGAGAAAGCATATACTTTTAGTATATTTAAACAGTTGCATTTGAGGTATGATTTTTTTTATACTAAAAAAATTATAAATGTTCTTGTTTTTAATGCCACCTGCCTGACAGTGTCAGATCGAGGCCCAAGAAATTCATCGTGGTATAGGGTTAAGATGCATACCTGTTAGCTGTAGATTTGAACATCATGCCGGTGTCAATAAATTTGGCTTGGTTCCATCCCAATTTTGAGGGAGAACATCCGGGGTGGTCAGAGGCCTCCCAAATCTCTTCCCCTTCCACCAACCTCATGAGAGAACTTGCAGCTCGATGGGTACTCAGAGTACCCCCATGCCACAAAGGCACTATACATTTACAAACATCCATGCTTTCTCCAGAATTTGAACCCGTGCCCTACGACACAGCAGTTAGCGTCACTAACTACCGTATCAGAGCAAAATATATGCATATAAAAGTTTCCTTAACTGATTGTCTTTGTAACTTGTTAACCAAATACTTGAAGTTATTATGGCTATTTTCTCCCTTACATTATGAACCTAAAATTAGTTACATTGTCTTCATAGTTGTGTTGTTTTTTCTTATGCTACCTGTCTGACGCAGTCAGATCGAGGCCCACGAAATTCATCGTGGCAAGGGCAAGAGGTACGCCTGTCGTTGGCCTTGAGCACCATACAAGTGACAGTACGATTTTAGCTCGGCGAAGTTCCCCGAAGGGACGATAGATAGCGACACGACCTCTATCTCCACCTCCACAATTTCTGCATGTGAACTGAAGGGGAGGGAAATATTCTCCAGTCCCTGCACTCGTGATTAAGCCCACAGACTACGGACCCACTGATTTAACGAGCACGTACTCCGTGTGTACTCGGAGGGTGTTTGGTGGCGTCGGGCATCGAACCCAAGCCTTCCGGTCTGGAGTCCGATGCTCTAACCACTAGGCTTCATAGTGGATACATCAAGCTCGAGGATAGTTTTTAAAGGAATCGACTCTAGATTCCTCAAGGGCAAAAGGTTAATCGAGAAATACAATTCATGTTTCTAATGATATAGGAAATGTTTTGATTCTGCATTATATCTGGCAAGCAAAGTTTTTAATGATTCTGGTGGTTATCCAAGTTTTGTGGAAGTTTAATTTTTCCAGTGGTGCAAAACATTCCTTTTGTTTCTCTTAAATTTCAGAGTCTTGCAATAATGACACATTTCGGTAATTGTGCTGATGAGAACATGCTGGCTTAACCAATAATCTTCTGGTGGGTTGCACTGGAATGCAATGTGACTGTTATCGTGTGATTACTCGCCACCAAGTCATGTTTGACGATGAAATACCGTTTCTCGTTGATATCTTTCAGCCATTCGTAATCTATTATATTCCTTTTGTCAAGAACAGAGCAAACCTGATGTTGTAAAAAGAAAATGCTGTGCTCGCAAACATGCATCTTTAAGTCTGGTTGTATATTGCTCTGCGTCCTCAGCATGCGTCTTAGTCTGTTTCTCTCACTTGCTATGCAATTACTTGTAGCACTACTTTTGCCTAGCTAATACAACAACCTAAATTTGATTTCTTACAAAGCGTTATTTTTATGTACTGAAGCCAATTGACTGCACTTAAAAAAAAAAAAAATGTTAAAACAAAAACATAGAATTTCAAAATATTGAAAAAGGAAATCAGGAACAAAAAGAACAAGTTATAAAAATACTCTCTAATGAAATATTTTACTTCAAATGTACATCAATCAACACCGATCAATTCTAACACAATGAGAAACAGAATATTTCATTCCACTCCAACAAATCACTCTGAAGAGGTCAATTTTACTATATGGTTTGAATTCAAATAAAATTTAATAGGCAGAGCTCAATTCCTGCCAACGACTGTGAAAAATGAAGAGGAAAAAATAAATGAAAAAGAATGGGGAAAAACTAACTATACTTATATAAAATCAACTCTATAGTAAAAAGACAGCTTAATACCAATGCAATGTACAAAAAAAATTAAGGTGACTGCCTATGTTAAAAATGTCATTAACACTGGGAAGTATCAATGACATGAGCAACATGTGACAACAAAATCAAATTTGTACATTGTTTGCAACCATATATTGAATATTCCTGCCTTCCTTCATCTCCAACAAAATTAGGGGAGGAATATAAACCAAACACGTGTGCGGGCTAAAGATATTTCAGTAGAATGTTCAGGGAAACTTCAAATATTAACTTGGATTTCTTAGCAAAAAATGTATGATAAAGTGTTGATAATGACTGATAATTCTTGCGATTCCCCATTCAATTAGCATTAGCAATTCTTAACAAATGTCAGGGCATATCTTTATAACAGAGAGGCTTATATCTAGACACAGAATGCCACCATAAGAATCACTATTTTCCACCTAAATCTGATTGAAATAGTTCTTTTTCATATAAAAAAATGTTAGAATCCCTGTTCACTCATAGGAGAGCGAACCCTTGGCGCGAATTACTTTTGTTGGCGATAATTGCGCCATCTTGGTAACCCTGCTTATAAACGCTACATATGACAACCCTAACTATTTCTAGCATTTTCGTATTTTGTGGGTGCGCATTTCGAATTTCATTTTGTTGTTGGGCACAGGGCTAAAAGTATGGCTGCGTTTGTAAGTGAATACACCTTAGAATTTACGTTATTGAATGCGAGAGGCAAGAAAGAATTGATTGAATGGTGTGTGAAAGACGGTTTGATTGTGTTTCAAGTTATGAATGCCAGAAATGTAATTAGCGAATGGGATTTTACGGAAAAAAAAAGTTTTGGAGGGATTTGAATGGAGATGTCGAAAAAAAAAAGGTGTGAATACGCATGATGTTTGCAGAAGTATAAGAAATAATTCGTGGTTTTCCAATAGTAAGTTAAGTATGCATGATATTTTGCGGCTAACTAAAATGTTGATTGGAAGATGTATGAATGATTACGTTGTTATTGAAGTGAAATTGAAATAAAAATACAGTTATTGATTGGTTTATGTTTTATCGAAGGGTTTGTATGAATGCGGTTGTGAATGATAGCGTGAAATTGGAGTAGTAAATGTTGTTGAAATTGACGACGAGAGTAAATTTGGGAAAATGAAGTATGGAAAAACCAAGCCTGTGGATGGAAAGTGGGTGTTTGGAAGTATAGAGAGGAACGAATAGATGTTTTGCCGAGTGGTTGAACGACGGATGAAAGAGGAATTGCTGTGTGTGATTAAAGAATGGGTCCTTCCTGGAATTACGATTAATTGATTGTTGGAAGGCGTATAAATGTTTGTCAGATGAAGGTTTTAAGCATTTGGAGGTGAATCAGCGTAGATTTTAAGGATCCTGATACAGGTGCTCATACAAATTCGATTGCGGGTACATGGTCGGCAATAAAACGCTTTCTTTGTAATCACAAGCCACGCTGAAGGCCATGTTCGAACATTACCTCACTGAGTATATATGGCGGCGCTCACGCGATCATTCACTCAGTGACGAGACTTTCAAGGATTTTTTAAAATCTGTTGTAACACTTTACCCTCCACTTGGGAAGGATCAGCAATAAGAAAGTGCTGTTATATTTTTTATCTTAAATGTCAAATTTCTGTATTGTTTACATATATTTTCATTACGCATCCACCTTATCCCACTATATTCACTTGCCAACATTGTCGGGTTCGCTTGGCGCTTTTTCCGGTCTAGTGCCAAGGGTGTGGGCTATCCTAGGAGTTTACCCAAAGGTATTTGGGTATTCTAGAGCAACAGTCACAAATTGATGGAACGTAAAAATGTTTTGCATGATCCACAGAATTGGGACGGTGCTGGTGGTGGGACTAATCCTCATCTGGTCTAGTGAAACTAGACCAGATCCATGAGTCCATGAATCTGTACAAAGTCTAAGAACAGAAGGGGATGCAAACAGCCTCCTCACAGGAAAACACCAGACATTGCAGAGTGTGCTGAGGAGAAAACTCATTGATGTTACATTTAGGGCAAATTGGGAAGCTTCTTTTACCACTCAAAGTTCATGCACCTCAGGTGACCAGTCGAAAGTCATGAGAACGCCGTTTGATATGATCTGGAACCCTTGAATGATATGGCGGATCCAGGGTGTCTTTGAAAGTACCATGGGTGTGCAGGAGGGACTACGCAGGTTCTACATATTGATTCTTTACCCCTTGTGTAGATTTCAGTCGATGTAAGGACCGTGTGGTTTTCCGGATCTACAAGATTGCTTGTAGCCGCCTTAGCAAGGTCGTCCGCAACTTCGTTCCCGAGAAGGCCTACATGAGAACGGACCAATTGTAGATGAATAGGGTGCCGATCCGAAAGCTGTTGAAAAAGGTGAAGAATACTTCTGCTGGTGCTGTCGCTGATAGATGGTTAATTCGATAAATGTTGGATGGATGATCGGCTGTCTGTCAGTATCCAAATTTCAGAAACATCTAGATCTCTTTTGTCAATAAATGAAAGACCACACATGATAGCCATTAGCTCCGTTCTAAAGACAGAAGCATGGTCAGCATTTCTTCTCTGAAATTTGATGACGCGGCCAGGTAGTTCAATTAAGACTCCATTGCCAGTAGTACCGGGTGGGCAAAAAGTCCGTAAAAACTTTAAAAATTCATAAAATCCGGAGAAATGAACGAAAAAAAAAACTGTTTGAAGGATCAGCATTAGTATGTCACGGGATTTTTTTAATTTCGCAGCCAGAGGTCAAACTACATTTTTTATATTGTCTTCCAACAGCATATCCCTGCCGATTACGATCTCCCGTCCTATTCCGACCCTATCGCAAGCAAACTTCCAGTTCCTTTTGTCCCAACCAAAATCAGAGATAAACTGGCTTACCTCAGATTCCACTCTGTGGTTCTCGACAATACCACATTATATCACACGGCCTAGGTGCTCCTATTTTATCATCGCTTTTTAAATCTTTAACAGGAACTCGCAGTGATCCCATCCACCAGGAAATATTCGAGGGTCGTGTTTTAAAATTCAAGAAAAGAGACCCTCATGACATTAATTGGCAACTGCTTGAATATCTGCATATCTTGTTATTTGTATGGCAACAGTAAAATTATATATACTGGTGCATCTGGCATCATAGTGTGCGAGTGAATTGTGTAGCAATAAAGATAAATATCAACTGGCTAAAGGCTTGGTTTTGTTTCCGTTACAAAAGCACTATAAATACAAGATGAAGTAGAAGACTGGCTTATTCTTCAAAGGAGAAGCAGATAATAATAGTCAACTTATCTGAAGTTGTTTATATGTTAAAGAGAAAAGAACATCCGATTTAAATTTGTATTGTGAAATTAAGATTGATTATCGATTCGAAACTCTAATTAGTTGTCTTCTCCCAATATTTTAATTCTTTTATCAGAATGGCTGACGAGCAGAAAGAGTCAAAAGTAGCGAGGAGAAAGAAAGCTGGTGCTAATTTCAGCGGGGGGTGGCAAATGGAACAAAATGTTCCACAATATACTGGTTTGAGCCCAATATGGCGGCAATGGAGGATTACGTGTTTTTTTTATGCTCTTCGAAAACACTGCAAGATTATTGAATCTGTGCTTATGTCGAAATGCAATATGAACAATCAGGTGCGTGAAGATGCCAGGCAAGCTTTGGGTGAGATGAAAGCTTCTATTTATAAGAATTTCGAAAGGGTTAAGTCTGCTAATTTTCTAGAAGCATGTAAACAAAGTCTAAAGGAAGCCATTGCAAGCCAAGTTACGCCAAAGCGCAGTTACGCCAACGTCGTGGCGCCATCTGGTGTTACGGAAAATAAAGGAAAGTCTTCCGATTATTGTGTGGTTGTAGACTCGGATAACTGCTCTTCTGAGGATGTTAAGAAAATTATTAAACCGAAAATAAACCCAGCGGAATCTAAATTAGGAGTTTGTGACTTGAACAACATCAGAGGAAACAAATTGTTAGTTAAATGTCTCTGAAAATGATCGTGACCGGCTTTTAAGAGAAATTCAGGAAAAATCTCCAGAATTAAAGGCTTCCGTTCCCAAAAGGAGAAATCCAGCCATAATTGTTAAAAATGTGCCAAATGAAGTAAAAAATGAAGATCTTCTAAAAGTGATTACTGAACAAAATCCTGAAATTGTTGTAGATGATGAAAGTATACGGCAGTGCAGAGTTCGCTTTACTTTGAAAACCTTTCAACATACAAGGCATGTTGTTATCGAAACTCACCCCACGGTTCGTAAATCCATCCTTCGACAAACAAGATTGAAAATTATTTGGAGTGCATGTGACGTAGATGATTTTCTTATTATCAATAGATGTTTTAACTGCCTTGGATACAATCATCGCGCTGACGAATGCAACAATGCACTAGCCTGTTTTCACTGTTCCGGAGAACACAAGGAGCAAGATTGTCTAAATAGGGATGCAGCGGCTTGTACAAACTGTATCCGTTTCAATCACAAAACAAAAAATATTCATAAAAAAAGTGAATGTTAATCATAAACCCTTTTCCGAGTGCTGTCCTTGCCATATTTTTTATGAAGAATACCCATTCTAGAATTAACTATGATTAGGTCAGATAATCAAGTTCTAAAGTATGTGCAGTTAAGGGGACACGGTACGATTCGATTGACAAAAATCGGTCAAAAAATCAAATCTAACTTTTTTAGCCTAAATTATTCTTTAGATATTTCTTTAACCTCAGAAAATTTGAAATCTCTAAACTTAAAAAAGGCAGAATTATAACTTTTATGTTAATTTTTATTCACATTCCTATGGCAAATCAAAACTTTAAACGGTCTTATCTCAGAAAGATAAAATAACTGGTCTGTCTTCATTTAAAATGCTAAGGTTTTTTTTCTATTGTGCCTAATGCTTTGAATTTTTTTTTACCTATTGCTAATAGTACATGTAACAAAAGTTGGTATGCATTTTTGAATCAAAGCAATACTTATTTTTTAAAAAATAATTGAACTCAGAATTCATACTTTTTCTAAGGAATTTTCAATAAGAATTCATAAAAATAAGTATTGCATGAATACCAATGATGTTATCGCAAAACCCATACCAACTTTTGTTACACATGGTTTGATGTACTTGTTAACCAAATTTCATGCGAGTATGTAAATTTTTGTAGGGGAGGAGTAGCATTTTAAAATCACTTCCCAAAATTTAATTTTTTTCCTTAAAAAATTAAATGGTTAGCCTTTTATGAAATTTTGAGTATAAAACCTATTTTACATAGTATACGCACATTGGAGGCAACCAAAAAATTTTGAAATTTCTTAAATTAAAAATTTTAGTGTAAATCGTACCATGTCCCCTTAAATCTACACAAGTCTAAATCTGCGACACAGCAACTCATTTTAAACATGGAAGCAGATAACATTGATTGTGCGCTGGTTCGAGAACCTCATAGCTACAGGAGTACTCTTCCGGGTTATCCTAGTACTTATCGACTTTTATGATCTTAATTCTGACATTATTAAGGCAGCTATTATTGTTCGTTCTCGTCATCTTTCGACATTTATTGATTATAAAAATTCTGATTATAATATGGTCACTTTAGAAGTTATCGCAGGCTCAACTGCGTTTACTCTTTTCTCTTACTATTTCGAGCCTTCAAAAAACATTGACTCGGATCTTCATAAAATCAGTCTAGTTTTTAGTAGCAAAAATCTCAATCGATTGGTTTGAAGCATGGACTCCAATAGCAAATCAGAATTATGGTTTAGTCCCTACTCAGATGCACGAGGAAATAAGTGAGTTTATTTCTGCCAACAACTTATTTATTATCAACGAGGATTGTGGTCCTACTTTTCGTGCAACTCAGGGAACAAGCTATATTGATATTACAGTCGTTGGTTCGGATCTACTCGAGGACAACTCGAGTTGGTGTCTTTCTGAGAATTAATCCCTTTCTGATCACGTGATGATAGAATTTGAGTTTTGTCTTTCCACTGTCCTGCGAGATGCATCAAGTGCTCCTTTTGTAATATTTAATACAAAGAAAGCAAACTGGTGTCGCTTTCGGAAATTTTGTCTCTCTCGTATGACTCATATATGATACTCTTAACAGTTGCACTAATAGTTCTTGCCTAAATACAGTCATTGAGGAACTTAGTTTTGTTATTCATCAGGCCTGCTTGTACTCAATGCCTATTAAGAAAACTAGCAAGCATAATGTGCCTTGGTGGTCTATCGAGATTGGTTGTGCGAGGAAGAGGCTTAATGCCTCTAGACGTAGATTTCAGCGTTATAAAAATCCAATTGTTAGAGAATTATATAAAAATAGTTATCTTGAATATAGAAAAGATTATAATCAAATGCTTATTAATGCAAAATCTGAGTCTTGGACCATTGATGCGCAAAGTGTGTGGAAGAAGGTTTATACGTATGGCGTTAAAAAAGAATTAATGAAAAAAAATTGAAATAACTGGTATTAAGCTACCCACAGGAGAAACAACCACTTCTTTAGATGAGACAATTAATGCCGTGCTTCCGAAATCATTCCTATCTAATTCAGAGGAAAAGGACAATATCTTTCAGAAAGACTCGTCATGCCGAGCGTACTGCTTACCCTTCCTTTTTTGATCCTTTTTCCTATGATGAAGTTAATACAATGGTTTCTATGCTAAAGCTAAATAAATCACCTGGTCCGGATTCTATTTCAAATGAGATTATTGAACAGTTTCACTTAGCGCATTCCCCTCTTTTCTCCATAAGCCTTTTAATGTTTGCCTCTGTTTAGGTATCTTTCCTCGGATTTGGAGGCTTGCCCAGGCCCCAAAGTTAATGAGTTTAGAGTTCCCCCATTTGGATAACCTTAGATGCATAAGCTTACTTCCGGCTCTTGGTAAATGCTTAGAGAAACTTTTTGTTAACAGGATTTCCTGGTATCTGCGCCATGGAGACTTTCTCTCTAGTGATCAATACGGTTTTACTCGTCATAAGAATAAACGTAAAAGAGCATCTTCAGTAAATGAGATTGTTAAGAGAGGCAAAAAGAAACATTTACACTTAATCTTGATATCTCTTGATATAAAAGGTGCTTTTGACAATGCATGGTGGCCTTGCATTCTGAATCTCCTTAACCCTCCGAGTGGATGACCCGCTAATTGAATTTCACTTCGAAAGTGGTCTACTTTTTCAAAGCTAGTGGTAGCGAAAATGTTTCAGATAAATTTCGCGAACTGCTTCGAAAACGCACAAAGTTTTATGCCTTCCTGTTAAAACTGCGGGAGGTCCTCAAATGGTTTTGCAGGGGATGATTTTATTGCTTTTCGGTTTCTGTGTTGTTCGAAAGGGGAGGTTTCTCATTCACAGCTGTGGCCTAGGGCGAGGATTGTGAAATGGACATTTTCTACACTTCACGGCCAACAGAAACTTCACCCAGTTTATTGCAAATATATATTTCCTATAATTGGAAAACTTGCTCAATTTCTGATCTAAAAACCAATTAGGTTTTAAGAAATTTTAATTTTCTGAGTTTTGATTTTAAATTCGGTTTCATTTTAAAGCATTTTTGCATTCCTAGATTGAATTAATTAAAAATATTTTTTAACACAATCCAATATTTCGTGTGAAACGGCAATTAACTACAATTTTAGTTTCTAAAATCATTTCTGTTTGCTCATGTTTTTATAAGTTTGAGTTTTCTCACATTTACTTAATTAAGATTGATTTAAAGACCAATATATTTTTTGACACAGAGTTTATATAATTTAAAGCTCTATACCTTGTCTTCATTAATTTTTCCTTTTGAAAAATGCCATGACCAAAATGTACGCAGGGTACTGTGAGAAATAATACTTGAAAGGGATGGAATACGACTGAAAATGGTAAATCTAAATTGCAGCTTTTTCAGGTAATATTACAATTAGACTACAGAATACAAATGTTGCAGAATGTGAACTAAATATTTCACTGATGGACCACAAACTACATTATAATCTATTGTAGTACTACACTGCAGTATTTTAAAGTCATGCAACAAAAACTTAAACTTGCTTAACTGCCACGATGGGGAACCGAGAAAAAATAGATATTGTTTACAAACTTGGTGATTTCTGGATTACGTTTGTATAACTACTAATTTCTATATAAATATTTTGCATTTAAAACTCTTGTGAATATATAAGGTTCTGATAAAAGTGAATTGATCAAATTAACAGTTGTTATCAATGTTATGTCTTAGAATATTTTGAATTGAAAAAGATATTTCAGTCATAATTATTTCAAGTAGAATTTTCATGTAGAGCATAAGTTGGATAGTAACAGATTAAAAAATTAAAGCTTTACAGGCAATGGAATTTTTTTTATGCCTTTACAAATTTTAAATATGTTTTTCTCAGATTTTTAATTTTGAAGATGAGAGTGTTTTCTAATCCCTACGGCGTTTTTCCTGTTCAAGATAGTCTTGAAATATCTTGCAAATGTTCCCTTGCATATGTTCTATAACAGTTCATATGGATTTAGGTCTGAGAGCTCTAGTTATTTTTTAAAAATATCTTAATGTTAATATTTTAAAAAAGTTGGATTTTTTCCAGGTTTTGCCATAAAAATAATTATTAAAATTCAACAAAGAGATATATTTTAAATTTTATACTTTTTGTTTCCAATAATCTAAGAAATATTAATCACTTACAATAATTAAATATCTTTAATAATTTAACATTTTAGAAAAGTTTTAAAAATTTCAAAACTGTTCAATGCTTTAAAATTGTGAAATAATGGCTTGTCAAACTAACCTATTTTCAGAATCAATATAATAGTACAATTTGAATATAAAACAAAAATTAATTTTACTGTGACAAACTGTTTACGACTTCTACTCATACTGTAAAAAGAAATAAAGATAAATATATAACATAGTGGCAGTCAAAAACACATTCATAATATGTTAAAATCCTGTCCCGATACAAATTTAAATGCATTTTCCAAACTGTAGCTAAAAACAATTATATGTTTATTGGGCCAGAAATTATTTATATTTTTCCTTATTAAGTACATAACGTATAATGGCAAGATAATTTGTAAAATCCTGAAAGATTTTGAAGAAAAAAGCCAGACATAATTTTAGATAGTTAGAAATTTAATTATATAATACACAAATATGCATGTTTTAAAAGAAATAAGTTGGCTTAGAAAATGAAATTTACTAAAAATTTCCTGAATAAAGTAAAATCAGATTTCATCCTCAAATACATATAATTGTAAGAAAAGGTTTTATTCAATTTACAATTACAAAAAACCTTTTATAAAAATAATTTTAACAGGTATAAATAGCAAAAAATATCAAAGTATGAGAAAGACACATACATGTCGTTTACAGAAATGTCACAGTGTGATATTTTTCGAAACACGGCACTGCACACAGTCCAACATTACAGTCTTTACATTGAAAACGAGTTTCTTTTCGAATGCGTTTTCCATTATCATTTATCTTAAGGTTGCATACTACAGATTTTCGCGATGTTTTTTTTTGAACAGTCACTTTTTACATATGAAGGGAAGTGCCTTCCAATTAAGCGGACTACATTTTCAGAAATTTTAGCGGAAACAAAGTTTCGAGAACTAGAACCATTATCTCCTATCAATCATTCTATCAGTTTCATTCAAAAACCAATATGATTTAAAATCCCGCCATTTTTTTTAAAGATAACGAAGGAATTCCACACAATTTGATTTAACAAATGTCAAAAAATCTTCTTGTAGTATTTTCGCTGTTGATTTCGGGCAACAGGATAGTAAGATAGACACTGATCTGATCTATCAACACCCCCCATGCTATTATAAAACACCACGGCTTTTGGTTTCAGCTTCACAGAATCCCCCTTCTTAGCTTTCACTTCCATCATGTCAGCGTTATGAAAAGTGCTAAGCATATGCAAGGGTTTTTTTATCCTTCCACTTTAAAACACACATTTTACCCTTTTGGAAGGCTATAATCTAACCTTTCTTCAGTGTAGAACTTTTTAATGAAACAGGTAAACCTTTTCGGTTTGGTCGTAAAGTTCCACAGATATCCGTTTTACTGTCAATCAGTAATAAGTAAGTAAGTTTATATTGCATTCTAAGTCAACACGGTGACTACTGACGAGCGACTACGTAATTTTGAACCGCGGTTAAGTGACGAGGATGATACCTGAGCTGATAACTCCCCTTCCAAACTTCCACATCACACCAACGTGAGGACTTTTGACCTCGACGTGTTTAACGTGCATCAGCTCCTCTTCAACGCTAAACTTTTGTGGTACCAGGGCTCGAACACTGGACACGAGTTCATAACCATGACCATCAGGATACCGTGGCCGCAAAAGAAAATAGCAAGTTTGAAAGAAATGTAATGGAGAAGTATATTTGAAGAAATAACTTCAAAACTTAACGAAAAACCAAAATATCAAAATTTTAGGAATAATAGTGAATATAACTTCGTACACCTAAAACCACTTTACGCAGTGTATTTTGAAAGTGAACGTTTCCCCTTTTAGAGAAACTTACTACAATTATGTCAAATTCCTTTCGTTTTGCTCTAAGGGGATCCCGAAACAACGTAATTTTTTGATACACAAAATTACTTATGGTTGAATCTAATACAATTCCCTACAAAATGAATGAAAACCCTTTTTTATCATATAAATTGTGTTTGAATAGGAGATGGTTAGTTAATAAGAACATTTAAAACGTGTCGGCAATCTATGGACCTGTGGCACGTGGTACAATTCTTAGTGGCACTCAGCACTACTCTACAAATTTGTCAATTCTTGAGTGGATGGAAGTTGATAATAGACCTTATTTGACAAACATCTTCTGAGTTATGGACATTTATGGAACTACAAAATAATCTGAAAGATAATTCTAAGGATAAATTTACAGCTATTTTGTAAATAATTGAATGTTATTGCTAGGGGATTTAATTGTTGAAAAAAGAAAATTGCATGTACTCTGCTTTCCACTTACGATTCGGCATATCAAAGTAAAAAAATCTTTCCTAATATGAAAAATATTTCGACTCCGCAAAGAAATTGTTTAACAACTGAATGCTCAGAATCGTGTCACGCATTATACCCCTGGTTTTGCGATATGAAAGAAGAGTGGTGAAGAGTTAATTCGCATTACAATTTTTATTTAACTGTAATGAAGGGAATCATTTATATTTCACTTTGTCTATTTCTTATTTAAATAAATATGTTGGAAACACACATTTTAAATAAAATTTTATAAATATACAAAAGGAGAGTATTTTGTCAATACATGTTTTAAAAGGAGTAAAGTTTACGAGAACGAAATATAAAATTGCGTTAAAATTATTGGTAATCTATCAACCGTACATATATATATATATATATATATATATATATATATATATATATTTATATATATTAACCCCATTGAAAATGTGTGGGATGCTTTGGGGAGGCAAGTTGCTGGTCGAAACTATCCCGCGACAAACAAGAACACCCTCATCCGTGCACTCACAGAGGAATGGGATAAATTGCCTCAACAGCTGCTGGATAATGTTGTGCAAAGTATGGTACGACGTGTGGAATGTTGCACACTCCACGGTGGACATATCCCGTACTGATACCTATCTTTAAGGTGCCTGCTGACTTTTAGATGCATTGTTTCATTTCTCCGTACGCAGATCAAATGAACATTTTTTTTTCTTTCAGATGTTTCACAGCTTTTGTACTTTCCAGAATAATAAATATTCTTTATTCTAATGTCTGAACAGTGTGGCAACTATATTTTATCCTACTAGGCCTCATGTCTCGCTTAATGTTATGCTACATAGCAATTTGTGAAAAATGCCGTCATCTGCTCGTCAAGATCATGGAATTGCAGACATTGTTTTCCATATATTTTAAATATTAGTTTTCTAACTTCTACATCAGCCTTTTAATAGTCTACACTCCTGCAAAGAAGTCTGAATTCAAAACTATAAAAACTTATTATTCCGAACAATGTCATTTATACCTTTATTTTTATAATCTATGAATGCGTTAAACTATTAATTTGTTATCGCGACTATTTAATATTAAATGCGAAAAAAAAAAAGAATAAGTTTCAAACTGAGACTTAAATTGAATTTTTCAAAAATTGTCATCGATATTCTCATAACTTTTACATATTGTCATTTTACCTTATCACACATCTATCTTCTATGCAAAAATCTATTATAAGTTCATCAAATGTTTCAGCATATTTTTACTCATAACATGCAGTTTTCAACCACATTGTGAGGCCGCGGTAGCCTAATGGTCAAAGTAACGGACTCGTAACTGGCGTGTCATGAGTTCGACCCCAGCACCACTGAAGATCCGCCGTGTAAGGGAGCGATGCTCAAGCGTCATCCTCGTCACTTGACCATGGTTTAAACTTACGAGGTCCGTCGCCAAGGGAGTGAATATTAACGTCGCACTGTTCAGCTACACTCGGGCTTTTAGTGATGGACCTCGTAATTTTGAAGCATGGTCAAATGACGAGGGCTAAACCTGAGCTGGCACCCCCTCTCCTAACTACCACACCACACCAACGAGAGGACATTTCAGCTCTCGATAGATTTAACGTGCATCGCTGCCCTACACGGCGTGTCTTTTGTTCTACTGGCTCGAGACATGCCAACCATGATTCGATACCTGGTACCCCGGCCACAGGTCCGTCGCCAAAAGCCCTCAAGTAGTTGAGTAGAGAAGAGAGAGAGAGTGTGCGACTTTAATATCCCCTCACTTAATTAAATTATATGAAATTTAAGGAATACTTGAAAAAATATTAGAAGTCGAATATATATATATATTAAAAAATTAATCTAATGATAATTTTAAATATCCAAAGAATTATTAGTGTTTATGGTAAATATGTTTTTCAGCTGAGTATGTGAGACACGCATAAATATCTTTCTCGAAATTCCAATGCAGAATTTCAGTGGAGCCAATACAAAATTCCTAGTTTTGCATGGTTAAGATTATAAAAATGTCCAAATTTTAATAACCTTTTCTTCAGTCAACCACTAATGGAACATGAATGATGAGGGATTATGCATAAATATATATTTTTTTTTTTTTTAACTTCAATTTAAAAAGGATCTTTATATTTATTTATATGCGCAAATGTTAACTGTAAATTTGTCCAGATGCTTTTAAATACTCTTTATTTGAAGATTCAAGTTCAAAAATATAAGCTTGTAGTTAAAGTTCTCTTTGAATTTTGAATGTCTGAACATTAATTTCAAATATAATTTGTTATCTGAACAATACAAAACAAGGGATTCTATGTAAGATGCCCTGAATATCTGGCTTTAAAATTATGAAAACTAAAAGATTTAAATAGGTTTTTTTTTTAACAATGCATAAAAATTTTTTGCAAATAATGTAATACAGAAGCTTAAAAATTATTCATGTTTAGAAGTGTCCGAAATTTTAAGAGATTTTAAATTTTGAACCTTTTTTTATTTTTTGACACATAACAAAATAATCATTTTTAAAAAAAATCCCTGAAAGTATTGATTAAAATAAGAAAAATGAGACAGTAAATTATCCTCAATGTTTTAATATATAACTTGAATTTAAATACTACAGATATTTTTTAAAAACTTAGACATACATTATAAAAACTTAATTCCATTTGAGAATTTTAAGGTAAAGAAAAAAAATGAGAATTCTCAACTCGTTGACTTGCAATTATTTCCGTACACTTTAGGGTTTAAAGAAATTCTTCCCAGTTTTTTTACGATTGTACAGGAACCGGTCTCCCCGTGAGCCATAAAACTTCCCCTCAATGCCCATTGTGTCTCCCCGACCGTCTCTAAATATCTTTCAAGATACTAAACCTTTAAAGGGGAAAAAAAATTCGGAAAAACTCGACTTTACCGTTTTTGAACACATTACTTGAGGAGGAAAAAGTCAGTTTGGTTCATTTTTGGCGAGTCCCCGGCCTTACGAAAAATTCAGTGTGGTCCGTTTTCGAAGCCTCTCTAGTAGGGTGGAAAAATCCGTGCTGTCCAGTTGGAGGGTTAAGAAAGCTGAAATTCCGATAAATATTTCTTCCACTTGTTGCTGACTTTTTAAATGACAGAGTGGCCAAAATGCAACTGGGTTCGACCTCTGCTATCCGCTGCCTTTAAAGGGGTTGCCCTCGAGGATCAGTGTCTGGACCTATTTTTTGGAATATCATTATCAATGATCTCCTATCTAAACTTAATAATCTTGCCTGCTGTGAAATCATAGCTTTTGCTGATGACATTTTAGTTTGTTCCCAAGGTAGGGATCTTTCTGCGACTTTCCTACATGCACAGGAAGCTTTGAACTTCGCTTCCGACTGGTCAAAAAGTTTTAAATTTGATTTTAATCCTGATAAAACCAGATTCATGGCTATTGAAAAACGAAACGTTTGCTATGATGCATTTCAGCTATATCTCGATGGAACTCCCTTGACTATAGTAAAGCAAATGAAGTATCTTGGGGTTCTTCTTGATACTAAATTTTCTTGGAAGCAACACTTAAGTTACATATCCGAGAAATGTGACAAATTACAGCATGGATTAAATCGGATTGCTCGCAACACGTTCGGAATAAATTTCAATGTACATTCTCTCATTTATAAGCAAGGGGAATCGAGCCGTTCATTTTGTATGGCTCTAGAGTTTGGGGCGAGGCACTTAAAAGAAAGATGAATTGTAAGTATCTGCGACGCATACAAAGAAGGATACTTTTACGGGTCATATGTGGTTATCACACAATAAGTTACGACTCAGTTTATGCTATTTCTGGCTTCCCTTCAATCGATATTACTATTCTTCATAATATTACTTTTAGGGAAAATCTCTGCTTCTTCCATCTCTAATTATGATTATATTCTGTCTCCATTTTTTATCCCTCATCCTTCAGAGAGGAATGCCATCAATATTGTTCAATTTAGTGACAAGAGCACAGAAGATTTCCCTGTTATTTGCTATACTGATGGCAGTAAAATTGATGGAAGTGTTGGTTTCGCATTTGTTGTGTTCAGGAGTGGTGTTGAATCCGAGAACCTTCAATTTAGAATTCGTGATGAATGCACAATTTTTGTAGCTGAACTTTTATGTTTAAATTTCACCGTTAAATGGGTCACTGAGCAAAAAAAAATAGTGTCATCTCAGAATATCTCATCTGTACCGACTCTCTTTCCTCCTTGGATTCTATTAAAAATGTATTTCTTCATCTAACAATATAATCGTCGAGATCCAGAAGCAACTTAAAAGCCTAAGAGAAAAACATCTCAATAGATTTTGCATTTGTTCGCGGACACACGGGCGTTCTTGGAAATGAGCGAGCCGATTGGCTTGGAAAAGCTGCAACCAAGCACAAAATTGACATTGACGTTAATATTCCTAAATCGTTTTACAAGATCACGAATGAAAGAATGATGAAGTCTTGGAACCAAGAATATCTCATTTCTAATAAGGAACCACCATTAATAAGAATATCTGTCATTTTTTAACTACAAATAACCCAATTTCTCACTGGTCATGGTAATTTCAAAAGCATAACAATATCCAGAAATTAAGTTCCGTTTCTAATTTTTTCCACGCCATTAATAAGAGAAGAAGCTATTTTTAGATCACTGTCATCACGTTTTGTTGTGCTTGTTTACAATGTCGGTAAAAATCCCGCTGCGTGCGAAATCAAATTAATGCTAAGAAAGTGAAACCAGTGTAATTCGTTTTCTGAATGCTAAGAAAATGAAACCAATTTCGGCAAATTTGTGAATTTACACTTTGGTCATGGTCATCCTTCGTAAGCCCTGACCTTTAGCGATTTTCAATCATGTCTAAACACTTCAACAATGAAAAGAGCAAATTTAATTTTTCTTCTTCATCTTTCAAAATTTCGCAGTTATGTGGCTGTAATATTGGACATTTTTGGCCATACAATTTATTTTTATTACCAAACGGAAAGTTTCTGGATATACCTCGTATCTTCATCTTTCTGTGACTGTAATATTGAACATGTGATCCTTCTGTGTTTCAAGTATGTCAGAGAAAGAAAAATCATAAGACTGGCGTTCAAGAGACTCAACATTAATTGGCCACCGAATTTTCACCAACTTCTTTCCACCAGAAGTGCTTTCAAAAATTTCTGTAAATTTGTTGCAACTGTTTGTAATCCTTCTTAACTTCATTTTTTAATTGTTTATTTCCCTTGAATGTGTTTTAATACTTACTTCTGTAAGCCCCGTGTGATACTTTGTGGTACACGGGGATTTTATAATTGTTTTCAATAAAAAAAAATATACTGGTTTATCAAATGAGGTTTTAAATAAAATTAAACCAGTATATTTAGAACTATGTGACAAACAGATATTTTAGCAAGTGCTTGCATGGACGCACGCAAAATGCCAACGTTTTAATGGAATATTTTGACAAAAAGTACCGAAGAAAGTATTTGTTTCGCTCAAAACAATTAAATTTGGGTCGTATGATGCTATTATACACTTCAATGAAGGATTAAATGGGTGTCTAAAAGTCAATAAGGTGAATATAGAAAATCCTGGGTGTTTACCTTACGGGAGTATAAACATTTAGATGCAGAATCTGTGAATCGATTCATAACGCAGACCCCAAAACAAAGAAACAGAAAAATTTTAAGAGCACTTAAAAAGAAAAAATAGTGTTTTAGAAGTTAAAGAGGGAAAGGATTACAAATCTGGTGTACTTTAATTAGAAAGTAAGGGTTTTTCTTTTAATCAGATGAGTTTAATGTTATTTTTGTCGTTTTCTCAAAATGACTTTTTTCACATTTCTTACCACAAAACACAATCTCAAAAAGTTATGCTTGAATGAAATAAAAATTTTATACGTATGTTTTTTAAATATTTATACAGGGAATAGACTTTTCTTAAGACATTGTGTCGAGTAGAAATTTTTTTATAGCAATAAAGTGAAAGTTGCAATAGCTTTTAAAGAAAATGTCAACGTATAGAAGCTCGAAACACAACTTCCCATGTAATAGTTATAATTATTACCAAAATACGAGTATTCGCTAAATAAGGTTGTATGCTATATTATTCAATTTACAAAAAATGTCAATATATTTATTTTATTTTCGGTCCTCGTGTTTTGCGTAAAGTCTTATTTTGCTTGTTTTTATAAAGTACCCCTATGACAGTAAAAATGTACACTAACAAAACTTTTCTTGGGTATTTTTCTAATTTTAGAGACCCATAAGGTCATAAATTATGCATTTACAGGCAAAATTCAGGTTAATTCAAAAAATTCTTTGAAGGTGTTCTGTTACCTTAAAGGTGCAATTTGAAGATAAAATCTATGCGATTGAGGCGTCTCGTTCGATTAACGTTAGTGTTCAAAACATTTCTTTAGCTATACCGACTGAGCAATCTAGTGGTAGTTTTCGATTACCGAAACTAAACATCCTGTATTCTCAATTAAATTTGAGGACTGAAGAAAACTTAAGGACTTGTTTGTAACTACAGAAATTAAATCCAATCCCTTGTGCCGGAAATGTGGCTATATGAGGAAGACCGTCCCTTACGTCTTAAATCACTGTAAAGTGCACAGTACAGCCTGGAAGACGAGACATGATTCCGAACAAAACCTTGTTGCCAAGTCAATTCCGGCTCACCTTGGCACGTTGACCACCAATAAGGAGTATCCTGGAATTATGCCGTCTCTTATTCCAGACCTGGTTCTCCGAAGGAGTGGTGGAGAGACCGTTGTTGACTTCAACGTCGCCTTCGATGATCGTTACGAGCCCCTGGAAGCTTGTAACGCTAAGATTCAGAAATACCAGCCCATCCACGAGTCTCTTCGTGCTGCTGACGCATCTCGACGCTATTTTCGTCGGCTGCTGGGATCCCGCGAACGATACCGTTCCCTTACATCTCGGGATCTCTCGAAAATATAAATCTCTGTTGTGAAAGCTCATCTGCTCGGATGTCATTCGGTGGTCGAGAGACATTTACATTGCACATGTTACTAGCCAACGTCAATAGTAGACCCGTCTTGGTGCCCCTTCTATGTCTAAGATTTCTCAAGACAATCGAAATCTGATGCTATTTTAAGTTCCAACTGTTTCTTTCCATTTTTGCGAAATGAAACTACTGGGACAAAAGAGCAACATATACTCAAAGCACAGTCTTTGACTGGGTTGTAACTGGTAAAATTCAAGGAAATTGCAAATCTCCTTTTATGCAATCGCATAAGATTACGGTTGAAGATTAGTGTAATGTCCATTCTATATTATAGCAGTTTTGGTAAATAAAAGATTGCCTCTTAAAATTATCAGGAGGAAAAATCACTTTAAAGTAACATAAAATTAACGGTAAAGATAGATGCGTGGTTAAGTTACCTTTATAAGGTGACGTTCATCAATTTGGGGATAAAAGGAAGGCAATTTCCAGGTTATTGGTAATGGAAAATAAATGTAAATCAGATGCAGAACTTTAGTGAAAATATAAGAGTTTTATGGAATAGTGTGAACAGTTGTGTTATATGTCGCCTAATAAAGAATCAGATGATGCGAAAGACCATTTTCTTCCTCACCACGCTGCGAGAAGAAAAGATAGCATTATAACTAAACTATTAGTTAAAGGCTTGCCTGACCTACCAATTTCATTAAATTCAGTTTTAGAAGTCGTTCAAATTTTGCCACCAGATATTTTTACTCTACTTGCAAGATTTAGAGTAAATGAAATTGCTTTTACAGCTGAATAAAGCAAATTAGTAGGAAAATTCTAATTGATCTGGATGATTAAAATTTGCAAAAGATAGTTTGATGAAAGTCATTAGATTCTAATACTAAAGAATAAATGCTTTCGACAATAACGTATGGTACTGCATCGGCCACATTTTTGGCTACTAGATCAAATATCATTAGACTTCAAACTCCAAAATCCTGAACTACTATAATTCAAAATTCTATTTATATGGTCGATCTAATGTCGAGAACATCGTCTAATAAGAAAGCAATCGCTTTGATTCGAGCTTTAGATGCTCGAGGATTCCACCTTCAAAAATGAGGGTTGTTTAATTCTCGAGACGTTTTCATCAATATATCAAAAACTTTAGAATTGAATGAACGAAATGTAGAAATATATCCTGAAAATTGTCTAAAAGTGCTGGTTTTATTTGGGAGACTAAAGAAAATATAGGTTCATCTATTCATCTATACATATAAAAAAAAATGAAGTGTCTGTTTGTAATTTTAAATGCATTTAGTAAAAAGCTGTTAATTTCAAAGTATATACGGCACTTAAAATTGAAAAAATCAATTTTAAAATTTTTGTCTGTTTGTTCCGGCAAATCTCTAAAACGGCTGAATCAATTTTGAAGAAATTTTCACTGACAGATAGCTAATCTTATAAGAAATAACTTGGGCTACTTTTATTATAAAAAACCATTAGGGTTCCGCGAAAATAAAATTAAAACCAATGAAATGGTGAATATCCGTTTCAAATAGGGATTTCAATAAGGATTATTTTATTCATTAGGGATTATTTTTAGTCAATAGGAATTGTTTTATTTCGCGAGCCTTCTGTCTCAACGTTTCTAGCAGTTGTATCAAGCTTTTTTGCTTAATTAGGTTACTGACATTCGCGATTTTTCCCCATTCATGTCTGATACTAATGATTTTAACAGTCTTCACACCATCGACAGTATCAAAGGTCATGCGTCCTTCTCGCTCTTTACTCAACAAAAAACAAAGAAAAAAAAGTAAAACAAAAAAGAAACATTGATTGACAAAGTAAAAGAATGACATACTTATAGAATATATATTCCACGTAATGAAATAATACCCAATTATCAAGTTTTCGTAAACTCTGCGAATTGAATAAACATTTTTTTGTTAAATTCCACGTGGACGAAGTCGCGGGAAACAGCTATTTAACATAAAATAAATGCATCAGAAAGCAATATTAACGTATTACACATCCAGATACAAATTATTTACATTTTAAAGCGTTTATTACACAAAATTTGTAACAATGTGTTAATTTTGCTGAGCAGAAGGAAGGTGTTTTCAAAAATCGATCCATAAGAGAGTTACGGGGCGCTATAAGTAAAAAAAATATCAGCTATTATATCTACAGACTTAAAATTTAGCAAACATGGTTTTTTGTTCAGCTGAGATATGCAAAAAGCTTTTTTGTTTAAATTACAATTCATGTAAAATTATCTCATTAAAAAATTCTTTATCCTTCAGTCTGTATTGCTTAAATTTTCAATTCACCCGTGCGAAAAAAAAAAGAACGGGTATCTCAGCTAGTTTTTAATATAAATTTTAACTTTGAAGGAAAGATTACAAAAAGATTTTTTTTTTTATCCCTATCTGCAAGACATTTTGGCCCTTTGGGCTTTTTGCCACTTTATACGATATTAATTAAAATCCATTAACAGTTATGGTTGCTAACACTGAGCACTTTGTACTTAAATGGAAAAAGGGAACTAATTTGATAACGGAGTAACTGCGCCAAGCGCTGCTTGGCGCAATAAGATCGCGCCTAGCAGCGTTTACTGTAGTTGGAATGGAATCCAATATGGCAGCCTAACGGTATATATTTATAATTCAATGATACACAATGAATTTAAAGAATTGTTTTGAAATACATTGAAATGTATTTCAAATAAAGTATATAGGAAGAGATTGAGAATAACCTAGATCAGTGATTCTTAACCACTGTGCCACGGCACTTTTGTTTGCCACCAAATTTTGCAAATATATAATAATGTTATTATTAAATTATATCATTTAAAAAGAAAAAAATATTTTTAACATGAATATATATTTAAATCCACAAAAATAAATTTTTTATTATTTGCATTGCAAAAAGCAAATAAATAAATTTTTTAATTTTTTTTCTTAGTGCCAAATTATGATGAAGCGGCGTGCATAGCAATAGGAATGTATTTCTCAAGTCGGCGCACACTTGCCACTTCTGCGTACAAAACGTGTTGTTTTAGTGATAGTTGGGATTCACAAGGTGTTGCATAGTAGTTACTGCACCTTTTCTTTCGTTAAAATTGGCAAATGTATGTGATTCGGTTTAATATTTTATTTGCATTTATTTGCATTAATTTATTTGCAGATCCTTCTGAAAATGGATAAATGGTTAAAAAGTTTAATGATAATAGTGATAATGATAACGTTAGGGACCAAGTTAATGAGCCAACCCCGGCACAAGTAAAAATACTTCTTGCTCAAAAAATACGTCGTCCATTGGAAATATGATGATGATTTTTGAAATTTGGATTTACCTCTACAATGGAAATGACATAGAGTGTGTGATATGTGGTTTTAAATTATCAAATAGTTCTATGGTTCCTAGCAAACTCCAACGTCACTTGGTGACTAATCATCCTTCGCTTTCAACAAAAGATAAAAGCTACTTTGAAAGGTCTTTATCATCAAAAATTAAGCAAGTAAAAGTTTTTGAAAAAAACAAGTATGTGTGTCTGAAAAGGCTCAAGTAGCTTCTTACGAAATAGCTGAATTGATTGCTGTTAACTTAAAACCTCACAATTTGGCTGAAGAAATTATATTACCTGCTTGTCGCAAAATTGTAAAAACAATGATTGGTGGATCAGCTGATATTGATATTTGCAAAATACCACTTTCAAATGATACAACCCATCGCAGAATTAAAGATATGTCAGAAAATATTGAGCAAAATACTGCAAAAACTCTTGCAAATGCGAATTTTGCTCTACAAGTCAACGAAACAACAGATATTACAGGAAATGCTCAATTAATTGCATTAGTTAGATTTATTCACGAAAATGATATAATTAATCAATTTTTATGTCGTCGGGAGTTAACTGATTTTACAACTGGTAAACATATTTTTCAAGTAATTAGTTCATATTTAGAAGAAATTAAAGTTTCTTGGAAGTCATGTATTGTCATTTGCACAGATGGTGCTCCAGCTATGACTGAACATCTAAAAGGATTTGTAGCACATGTTAAAGAACTGAATGAGGATATATTAGTTACCCATTGTTTTTGCATCGAGAAGCACTTGTTACAAAATTTTTGCCATCAGATTTGAAAATAGTTCTGGAACAATGTGTTAAAATGGTTAATTATATCAAATCAAGACCATTTAAAAGTAGATTATTTAGTAAATTATGCCAAGTATGGAAGCCAAGTAATACTTGTTACTCCACACAGAAGTAAGATGGTTGTCCAGAGGAAAAGTTATATCTCGTGTGCTGAAATTAAAAGACGAAATGAAAATATTTTTGAACAAAATAAAAATTATGAATTTGTTCATTTGTTGGAAGATAAAATATGGTGTACTAAACTGGCTTACTTATCAGACATTTTTGTTATTTTTAACAACATCAATTCAAGTATGCAAGGGCCTAATGAAAATATCTTAAACTCAACCGATAAGCTGGTGGGATTCAAAAAAAAACAAATAACTTTATGGAAAAATAAAGCTCAGGAAGTCAATTTAGAAAAGTTTGAGTCAGTCCCTAAAGACATTATAAAACTTAATTAAATTGTTGTTGATCATTTGACAACATTAGAGGAGAGAATTATTCATTATTTCCCAAAATTAGATATTAAGAAATTTGATTGGGTTCGTAATCCATTTCTCATAACGTATACTTCTGTACTTGACTTAACTTTGAATGAAGAGGAAGAACTCATTTTGCTTTCCAATAATCGAGATTTAATTTTAAAACATTCAGAAGAATCAATTAATTCATTTTGGATTAACATCAGATGTGATTATCCAATGATAGCCAAAAAAGCTTTAAACATATTATTACAATTTTCCACATCTTATTTGTGTGAATTCGGATTTTCAGCATTAGCCAACATTAAAACTAAAAAAAGATCAAGATTGTTAAATGTAGAAGACTATACGAGAGCAGCATAGTCATTTTTACGACCAAATATAAATGAAATTATCAAAAAACATCAAGCTCAAATTTCGCATTAAAAATATTTTTATTATTAGCTTGTAATTAATCCCTTAATATATATAAACGTTTAGTTATTATTGTAGTATACATTAGTTTATTTCGTATATTTAAAATTTTTGTCAAACTATTTATGCAGTGTGTTGTAGTAAGTAAATAATTTTTATCTTTTTCTTTGTGTGCTGCCAAATTTTGAAATCGTTAAATATGTGCCGCAACAAAAAAAAAAAAAAAAGGTTGAGAATCACTGACCTGACCACCCGTCTGACGTAATTCAGAACGAGGCCCACGAAATTCATCATTCATCATTCACTGATCAATCAATAAATAATGAATGTCCATAATATGTAATAAAAATTAACATGTAGTAAGAATAGTATTATAAGCAGCATATAATCGTATATTTTATCGTAATTATACATAATATTCACATAGTGCGATTTAATAACAGTTAGAAATAATCAATCATAATAAAATTTAATAGGAATTATAAAAAAAATAATCTGTGAATTGTAAAAAAATGCATAAGATTACTCTTATTACATAATTATAAATAAACATAATAGCTTTAATTAAAAAACAAAAATAGTTATAAATAAACATAATAAATAAATAGTAATATTTATAAATGTTATAATATGTATAAATAAATGTTTAAAAAAACAGTTATAAATAACGAATTTAGATTAAAAAGTAATTGCATTTTTGTATTAATTAGGAATTGCATAATGTTAAAATTAATTAAGAATTCTAATTACAAAGTAGTGAAAGCCTGCAATATGAAACTTGCACTGCAAGTTCCTTCAACAAATTGCATCGAACAAAGAACGTAAAAAAGACATTTTTAAAACTGAAAATAAACGATTTATAGCGATAATTAAAAGCAAAACATTTATTCTTCTAAGAAAAAATATTCTAGTACTCACTCATTTTAGAAATATCCATATTTGAAAATAGCACAGAATTATACAGAAGACTCAAACACTAGAAACATTACACTGAAAATTGTTCACTTTTTACAGAAATTAGAAATTTTATTAAATCGTCTGAAATTAAAAGGGTTACAGCGGGAAAAACCAATAAAAGTTATTTCTAATATACGTTATCCCCATGGCAACTACATCGACAGATGATAAAAGTATTAAGGTAACCATATTGTAATGTTATCGCCCATCTTGGCGAACATAACTCTGCGCTATTATCCCCCCTCCCATATCAAACTAGCACCGGAAAAAGTTTCAAATGCAAATTTCAACAAGTTTACCGTTAAACAATTCCGAGATACTTTCTTAGTCGTAATTTGAAGATAACTCTTTATTGATTTTCAGATGCAGCTTACGCTTGTGCCGTCTATGCTGTGCAAAAAAGTTACGTGTTGGGCGCAAATTGATTGATTGATTGAATATTAACGTCGCGCTGTTTAGCTACACGAGGGCTTTTGGCGACGGACCACGTAATTTTGAACCATGGTCAAGTGACGTGGACGACACCCGAGCTGGCACCCCCTCTCCTAACTACCACACCAACGGGAGGACGTTTCAACTCTCGACAGATTTAACGTGCATCGCTGCCCTACACGGCGGGTCTTTAGCGGTACTGAGCTTGAACTCGTGACAAAGCAAACCACGATCCGATACCTATACCACTCGACTACCGCGGCCACATCACCTCTCAGAAACTGGAAACGGTTTGTTGCCAACAGGGTATCGGAGACGCTGGATCTAATTCCTTGTAAACAATAGCCTTGCGTTACTTCGAGAGACAATCTAGCCAACCTCGTTTCCAGTGGCATCTCAACTCAAGATTTACTCGACTGCAGTCTATAATGGGAGGTACCTCAAGGGTTATCCAGGGAAACAAACTAGCCCAAGCAACCAAATTTAAAGGACAAAAAGGACTTTCTCCTAAATGCAACAGGAAATATTTACTCTTTTGTCCTCGCTGCGAGAATGAGCCCCTGGGCCGCTATTAACAGTTTTCTTTCCAAAGGGGCTTCTGGTAGAACGAGGGTTGTGTCAAACATAACTTTCTGCTTGATCAAGACATCTTCCAGGTAAAACGTTCTAAATCGGACTTAGCCATGTTACGGCATGGCTTGACTTGGAGAAAGTGTTCGGTTCAATCCCTCACTAGTTCATCTTTAAATCTCTATGGGAGTACCAGACTAACACCATTATCTAAATGTATTCCGGCGACAGGAGCGTGATCCGAAATGTGACCAAGGTTGGTCATCCACTATCCCCGTGGAAGTGGGTGTTAGACAGGGAAGTCCCCTTAGCATCATCCATTTAAATTTAGCTCTTAACCAAGTCTTCTGTCAAGCGCTCGATGTGGAATCAGAGGGTTTCCGTCTATTTTACCACCTTTTTAGTTGCCTCACATACGCTGATGATTTAATTCTAATTGACCGTTCGACGGACTATGCACTTCTTTCAACTCAATCGGCTGATGCTTCACCCCTCCTAAGAGGGTCACTTGTCTATAATCCTACGTCCCCTAAAATAAAACGAAACAACTTAAACATCACAGTTTCAGGGTCTGCAATCCTGTCCATTTCAAGCCAGGATGCTTATAAATACTTTGGTATCAAAGATGACCCAAGCTAAAAACAAGATAATTCCTCTTTATTTGACGGAGCCAATGGGGACATCCTTAAAACCAAGGATTCTGTCCTGGCCCCACAGCAAACGCTTCAGATCATCCGTTCGATTATACTGCCTCGACTGGATTTTGCCAGCTGGAATTCCAACGTTCCCAGACTCAGACAGAGAGGCTGGATGACAATATCAATTTGACAGCCAAAGCCATATTGAACCTCCCCATTCGCGCCAACATGACTGATACATTGGGTGTGCCGGAAGGGAGGTATAACTCTCCGTCTGTTTAGGGACATGCTTGGCATTCACACTATTGGTTATGCATTCTGGTCTCATCCTCTGACGAGGGCGTCACCAGTATGGATATTTCCAAGCCTCGGGAGTGTTGTCAAGAAAAGAATCCGCCGGTAACTAGAACTATTCCTCTAGGTGGGGGTTTTGAATGGATCCACTTATGGACGTTTGGCTGAAGAATCCTTCGACCAATCTGGTCCCGTGCAAGAGATGCTTTTCAGAGACTCCAAAAGAAAATCTGCTTCGAATGGGCTACCTCGGAGGTCTCTAATACTTTGGCTATCTTTGTTCATCGAAAGCCAAATGTCGTCTTCATCGCCCCTTCTGCTGCCAAACTCCTGGTTCGGTTATTGATAGACGAGCACCAATAAACCTTCATTTTCCGGCAGTAATTTATTCCCGACCAGAGTAAAAACATTGGGGGAGCCTCTATCCATCCGACTTTCAATTAATTTCTGCAGGCAAAACATTACACCCGATGACTAGAATTTTATTCATCGTGCCCAGCTGAAAGCGGTTCAGTTGGCCGGGTGGACGCGAGATTTAGAAAAGGCGTTTATTTCAGGGAGAGCCAGACTATAGGGCCGTAGCAGACCAATGACGAAGTTGGTAAGCAGAATCTTCGTATCTCTGAGGTTAAAGGGCCTTTGTGAGTAGGCATCTATGTTGTCATCCAGGATTTTCCCTGGTTCCCACTAGCGTACAAGAAAAGGAGGAAGTTATTCTCCACTGATTATCCCCGGCTATAGTCGATAAGCAGATCGACAAGCAAACAGAGCCCTCAGTGGCCTCATAACATGGTTTTGTATTGGCCTCTTTGGAATGATTCTCATGGTGGGAACAAGATGTCCACTGTTCTGTGGCGTCAACATGACGCGCGCGCGTCTAGAGATCTTTACTTCTTTTGTAGAAGTGAACCCGTTATACTTTATCCTTGTTTTAACTTTACCTGCCTTGCTAATATGGTCCAAACTTTTCACCGAAGTATATATTTGACGCAACGTGGACACGATTGCGCCTTTAAGTGCACGGAGGAGGATTGCAGGCCAATAACTTTCTCCAATGGGGGGATTGGTATCTGCAGAAATCCAAAATTTCTAAATTTCTGGAGGGAGAACACTATTGTTTGGATGCAGCTTCGTCGTATGTACTTCCAGCAGTGGTTTAATCATGAAGGTAATTTTGCATAAAAGAAATTAGAATTCAGGGGAATGGCGGTTTTGATTTTGTCATTCCCTGTATGGCCTAGAAGGCTGTTGAAGGGGGGGGGAGTCTTTTCATTGCTCTTATGTAGCTGCTTAAGTTTCATCTCCTCAAAACGGTGTTTATCAAACTTTTCCCTCTTATAGAATCTACTATCATAATGCTCGCATTTGAGAAGGGGCATCTTTTCTTGGGAAATATTAGAGTGGCTGTTACACAAGGCAGACCTTTAAGTTTCAGGATCCATTCTGCTGGTTCCAATCGATCCGCTGTTGGACTCTTCTCCTTGGCCACCGGCGAATATTTTTCTGCCGCATCTTTCAAGTGCCCTAGCTGTTCTCGCGTCTTCGTTAATACTGCCCACACTAGGTAAGTCCTCTCCTTTTTTCGCGTTCATTTCTTGAGGCGTTTGTTTTGGACAAATAACTGACAGTAGCTGCATTTCTTTTGCCGGAACATCCCTTGATTGGATAGCCTAGGCCTTGCTCAGTTACACGTGTCGAGCCCTTGTTTCTACATGTTGACTTTCGGCTGAATCTTGAGTTGACCACTTGTAAACGAGACGGTCAAGGCTAAGAGAGATTCTCGATCACAATCTGCGGGGCTGGAGCAGGAGAATGTAAGCTATTAGTCCAAGATCCCAGGTCCCCCTGACGTTACTTGTATTCTAACAAATAAAATATGCAGGATAAGGTAGTGCTAGTATAAACTGAGTGCGTGCATACCTGCTAAGCTTGGCCCGATGGCCAATTTACAGATAACAGGTGCTAAAGGTAGGTAAATAAGTATTAACTTCTCGTATTCTAAAGGCTGATTTTTACCTATGCTTTAAAACATACTGTTTAAAATTAATCAGAATAGCCAGACACGTTACATTGGCGAAAACCTTTAACAGACGCTTAAAAGCTTCCAAAAAAGTATAATGCAACTTATTTTTTAAGGTTTGATTTTTATACATGATACTCTGAACTATTTTAATATTTGTTGTAGGCTGCCAGACCAATCGGATGGGCCAAACATTCCCCAGATACACCTAAAGAGTTACTATGCGTATGAGTGCAGGTGTGATAGTTTTTATAAGGAAGTTTTATAAAATATTGTCATTAACTGTCTAATGGAAGACTTCAATAATTAATATTTTCACGCTTAACTAGATTTTATTATACAATAATCGTTATAAGTACATTTGAACTCTTAATGATAATTATGAACAAACCGTTCACGTACAGGAAGTACGTGTTCTGGAGGATTTGGACGCATATTCTGTATTTCTATCGATCACAAAGTCTATATATATCGCAAAAATTTACATCTCATAACTGCAATTCCCTTATCTTTATGCCATTTTGATGGTGGCATTTGTAAGACTCAAAATCTATTTTAATTAAATGTTCGGAAAAAGACATCGAACATACTCCACCGTCTCGCATAGATATTGTAAGTGACTGATTTTTCCCTCATTCACACAATGAAAAGTGTCTCAAAAACGTTTGACAGTATTTAAAAAAAATGTTGCACAATTAAATGCCGAAAGATTTGTAATTATTTTCGATCGATAATTTATTTCGTCTATAAAGGATTTCGAAAGATCGAGGTAAAATCCTAGCTGGACCCACTGGTGTTTTTTGACGCTTAAATGTTTTCGCCAAATGGCGCTAAATTGAGAAACAAGTTTTTGAAAATGGCGTCAAAGGCGAAAAACTCTTGGAAACCGTATGTGTAAAAGGAGGAGAGGGGGAAGAAATGGGCAAAGAGCAACGGTTGGTTTCTGAAGGGGGGAAGGGTACGAAAAGTTCAAAAATCTGAAATGAACGGGGTTTCAGGAATGGCGACAGGGACGCCTGAAAACCGTTGGTAGTAAATGTTTTAAATTAAAGGTACGAAATGTGCTTTTTGCAAATGATTGATTGAATATTAACGTCACACTGTTCAGCTACACGAGGGCTTTTGGCGACGGACCACGTAATTTTGAACCATGGTCAAGTGACGTGGATGACACCTGAGCTGGCACCCCCTCTCCTAACTACCACACCAACGGGAGGACGTTTCAACTCTCGACAGATTTAACGTGCATCGCTGCCCTACACGGCGGGTCTTTAGTGGTTCTGGGCTCGAACCCGTGACAAAGCAAGTCATGGTCCGATACCTATACCACTCTGCTACCGCGGCCATGTGCTTTTTGCAAAGATAAAATCGAAGAAATACGTGCAATTAATCATTTTGAATATAAAAAAAACGGAGAAACTAATGAAATTCATTTTTAAAAAAGCACTCTAAAACCAGTGTGTAGTACATGATTTACATTTTAAAAAAAGGACGAAAGGAGCGCTTCGCAAAGATGAAATCGAAGAAATACATGAAATTAATCATTTTAAAAAAATTTTAAAAAGGTACTTACCTTACGCTTGCGGTTCGTCTTTTTCGGGATGTGGATACACCCTTGCGATGGATGCAAGGTAGTCGTGGAAGTTTTCATCCACCATTTTGTGGTCGTTAGATCGCCGCCACATGTATTCCGGAAGTATTCCTCTCGGCAAAACATACCAGTCCACGACGGTATTCTTATTGACTTTCAAGTCATTCACAACGAACACATTCATGCTCTTGCCGAACCAATATCTGGTCAAACACAAAAGATAATAGTCATAACCAAGCTTTCTTTCGCTAAACCAAGTGCCCTTTCTTACACTCCGAACCACGTCGTGGAGATTATCTTTCGACTGGTTGCGGCAACGCCATTCGTGGATGTGATTACAATCCTGCTTTTTTTTAAAAAAAGCAAAAGCCGTTCAATATACTGAAGAAAAATTAAGAGTACCAGGAAGCATCTATGAAATTTGGCGATCCAGATATATTCAGCGACTTAGAACTAGAACAAAATGCATTTAACACAGTACAGAAATTTGGAAAGTTCACAATATTCCCGGAATGATTGGCGTAGATGCTGCCAGACTACAACTATTCATCAACACTTATGGATTCTGACGTCAAGGAAGAGTTCAATTGAAAAAAATGTTAAAAACTTTGATGCGAGCAACTTACTACCGTGCAAGAGTAAGCTTTTGTAACAGTTTCGAAGAATTACAACACTAGTCCCTGGAGTAACGCTCAACTGAAGGAACTTTGTATTTTCAGTCCTGAAAATAATGGGTGGACATTGGAAGACAACCAAAATCATTTCCACCCGTTTCATGGGGACTAGTTACCAGTCTAAGGGGCTGTGGGTTGTCTTGTAGTTAGAGCATAGGACTCCAGACTGGAAGACCCGATGCAACCAAATGCCTCCGATTACACACCGAGCACGTGCTCGTTAAATCATGGGTCCGGAAGTCTTGTGGGTGGTCACAGCAGAAAGCACGGGATTGTGTAGAATACTTCCCTCCCCTCCAGTTCCGTGCCTAAATTGAGGTGGAGATAGGTGGTGTCGCAATCTTGTAGAAGTTCAACCCGTTTCAGGCAACTTTCATTCCTTCCCTTCGGGAAGGACACGACAACAACAGTTACTGGCCTATGTTAGTGAATCGCTTCCAAATGAATCTGGTATTCTACATTCCCTTTGAATAAACTTGGGAAACTATTTCCTTTTTAGTTTCTTCTTCTGCAAAATAATATAACTAAAGATACCGAAGATTACAATGAAGATATTCAATATTAACATTGGATTGATGCTGATGTATCAAACTTCAATGATGAAGATTGGAAATTTTTTTAAAAAATGACAGCTAACTTACAGAATATTAATATTTACATTAATTTTTTAAAATTTTCTAATGGTAAAATTTGTATTCTTTTGCTTCTTACCAGATACTAATAAGCTATTTTTTATAAAACTGATTGCCGTTTAAAACCATAAATTTTCTGAATATTTCCAAAAAAAAACCTATTCCTTATAAGTCAACAACGATTTGCTCATAATTTTAACATTACTTTAAATGTACTTATATTTTATAATGCAATAATTATCGTTATAATTAAGCGTGAAAATATTTTTATTACTGAAGTCTTCCATTAGACTGTTAATATTTTATAAAGCTTTCTTATAAAACTATCACGCCTGCGCTCATACGCATAACAACTCCTTAGGTGTGTATGGGGGGATGTTTGGCCCATCCGTTTGGTCTGGCTGCTTACAACAAATATTGAAATAGTTCTCAGAGTATTATAGAAAAATAAAGCGTTAAAAAATAAAAATTACATTACTTTTTTGGAAGCCTTTAAGCGTCTGTTAAAGGTTTCCGCCAATGGAACGTGTCTGGTTATTCTGATTATTTTTTAACAGTATGTTTTAAAGCATAGGTAAAAACCAGCTTTTAGAATTTGAGAAAAGTTAGTGCTGTATTTACCTACCTTTAGCACCTGTTATCTGTAAATTGGCCATCAGGCCAATCTAGCAGGTATGCACACACTCAAAGTTTATACTAGCACTACCTTATCCTGCATATTTTATTTGTTAGAATACAAGTAACGTCTGCTAGCCCTGGGATCTTGGACTTGTAGCTTACATTCTCCCGCTACAGCCCCGCAGATCTACTCGCCTTGACCGGGTAGTTTGTCCCCCCCTTCCTTAAATTATCTCCCTGGGACTCCTGCCTCTCCTGTGGATTTTCCCACCGACTGCAGTTCCTGCCTCTGCGCCTATGGAGACGGAAAAATTCAGATGTCTATTCTGCGAGAGAATTTTGAAGATTCAGAAGGGATTGAACGATCATCTAGTGCTTGTTCACTGGTACGGAATCTCATTCCTGGTCCTTCTGCAAGGGCCAAGCAGGTCATGTTTATCGACAATTTTTTCCTTCTACCGCTCCGGTCAGCGATCCTCGTGTCCCAGCGCTTCTGCTTGATGTCTCTACTCCTGCCGGTGACTCCCCGGCGATCCGTTTGTGACCATCTACTCTAGCGCGTGCCATTATATCGGCCGAGGCTCCTCCTATTCCTGTCTTGGAGACTCCAACGAAAGACCTTGCGGAGGTGAAGCTTCCCTTTTCAAGAGAAATTGATCGCAGCTTTCAAGGATTGCTCCATAGAAGATTTCGAGTCCCAGACTGAAAATTTCACCCTTACAGCCTAAGACGAAGTGAGGTGGCAATTCCTAGTGATGGTCCCAGGGATCTTCCAGTCGCGTGTTCGACATTGGTGATTTTTCATTACAAGCCACCTCGAGTGCTCCTCAAGGTGAAGCCCGATGCGATATTGTTGAGGTCTCAAGAATTCAAAAGATTTTTCCTATTAACCAGAAGAGGACGGTTGACGGGCTCCTATCTGGCCCACGTCAATTTTTTTCATTTCTTCAGACCAGATAATAGCCCACTACAGATTTGTTTTTAGAGCGAGAGACTTCTTTCCTGAATTAATGATTTCCTCCTTTCGAAGGTCTGTGGCCTCTGACCTTTTGACTTCAGACATCACACCCGACGAGATTTGGGACAAGATGCGAACACTCGTGAACTCCACTCTGAGTCCCGATGGCCTCCGTTACTCTAAATTCTCACGATTCAGGCACCTACGTTTTGGCTGTACTTTATAATCAAATTTTCACTTCCACTAAAGTGCCAACAGGGTGGACGAAAGCCAGCTATGTTTTAAAATTCAGAAAAGGGGGTCGATACATTCGACATTTCTAATTGGGGTCCAATCTCACTGCTGAACACCTCCGGAGACTTTCCGATGGTCTGGCTAGATCTTTAAACGCTTCCGTTTCGCTCCCACACTCGTTTATTTTTCACTCCTATACCAATAAATGCGGGAGTTAGACAGGAATATCCGCTCAGCGTCATATTGTTTAATCTTGCCCTCGAGCAGATTCTTCGTCCAGTTTAAGACTAGAGGGCAGATTCTTTTACATTTTTCGACACCACTATATCTTGCCTCGCGTACGATCTGCTATTGGTCGCCCTCTCCACAAAGTCCCTTCAGGCTTTTATAAACGACTTTAAGTCGCAGAATCGGCCGGCATGCGCCCTTCTCACTCCTGGTCGCGAGATGCGAGATTAAGGTATCCTTAGGACAGGAGGTCTATAAGTATCTCTGTTTCAAGGTAGGACTGAATTAAACTCAAGATAACTCCGCAGTTTTTCACTTGGCTGCGGACGATGTTGAAACCATCACAGATTCACTTGTTGCCACATGGCAGACGCTCGCAGCCGTACGCTCGTATATTCTTTCTCAAATTTAGTTCGCGTGCCACAATGTTCACATCCAAAAGTCTCAAACGGAAGGGAGTGATAAGATTTCAGCTTCTGACACCAAGATCTTGAAACTTCCTAGAACATCGAACAATCTCATCATTCACTTGACGAGCAGAAAAGGGAACGCTGCTTCTCTTCTACGAGACCTTCTGGTATTTCACTCGCTAGCCCACGCCTTTAGGATGCCTTCCTCTCCCGATGAAGACATCGTTAGGCTGGCTTTAACCGACCTCCAGAGCGTTACAAGCAAAAATATACTAGATGTGAACTGGACCTCCACTATTTAACTGACTTCCTAAATGGAGTCACTTTGGGTAGGTTCACAAGAGACGCTGATGGGTAGTCAACAGTTTGTTATAAAGCGCAACATGCTGACCAACAATTGAAAAAGGTCGATTACAAATGGGCCGTCTAGAAGGCCACCGCCCATGCTCATCTTCGTATTTAAATCTCCCAACCCAGTATTCCTGGCTCTATTGGCTACCCCCTGCCGTTAGGTTGCTACAAGAATTGGAGGATTTTTACATCTCCAGCTAGAACTACAGGTCTCCATCGTTAAGCTAGGGGAAACATTAGTAAGAACGGATTAGGCAACACTGGGAGATTGTTTACATTGAAAAGATGTAGTTTAATTATTTTTCATTTCCAAACGTGTGTCGAGTATGTGCTCTTTTTATCTACTTTACTTCCACTTTATTGCTGGACTTTTTTTTTTATCCATCATCTTTCAAATTTCACCTTTACATTATGACCGACGATGACCTTCGCCTTTTATGTGAAATTCCGGTTCCGTTAATTTGCAAGGCCACTTTCCCGAAGGAAGCTCCCGAGTCGCTTCACAAGTTGAGAATTTTTATCTGTAACAGTCATTATACTAGACATTTACGCAACATCTCAGGCTTTTCATGTGAAGTAATTTACTTCCGCAGAGAAGATAGAACCGTTAGCTGAACTGGCTACATCTAAGGAGGGTTGACTAAGTTTTTATTAGAAAGGTATTGCTCTTTCTTGGCCGGAGACTGAACATATTTCGTCAATAGGTTCCATGGTGCAAGTTGCGGGAGGCAGTATCGGCATCACCAAGGTTTCCCATGTTTATTGGAGAAGTTCCCACTTAGCTGTCATCAAGGTTTAAAGATAGTTGAAGGTCTTCGAGAGCGGGGTATTCCATTTCCTGTAATAGAAGGTCGGGGTTAACTTATGGGCTTTCTGGAAAGGCTTCAGGAATGAATTCCTGGAACTTTTCTGTTGGAGAGACGGCCATCAATGTTTATCTTTCCTCCAGGTTGCATCCTGTGGACCAGTGAGGGTTTCTCAACGAGGGTGCTATTTCATCCTTAAGGGGTGTTGGAAAGCTAAAATCTTATTTTTTGACAATTTGAGATTTTTACAATTTCAAACTGTATAGATTTTAACCTTTCTAAAAATACCTTACTTTAACCTCTAGGGTATTTAGAAGCCCTTAAAACGTATTTTTAAATAATCGTTGAATTTGGGCTACGCCCATTTTGATGGCGAAAATTGTAAACAAATTACTTTGTTTTTGCTTAAAAGTGTAACGACTGATATAAACCTAAACATGTATCTTTTATTTTAAATTGAGCCTTTTATTTTTTTTATTTCCTAGCCGATTAGATGTCTCACTGTATACATTAAAATCAATTTATCTCAAAATGTAAATTTTAATGTGCGATGTACCTTTTCTGAGAAACTACTGTTCACAGATATAAATAATTCATAAAAAAATTTACATAATGATGTCTAATATATACTAAAATGTGTTTTTGTAAAAAACTCAATTTTTACAATTTTTTTAATAAAAAAAATGGGTCGAATTTCGCAATGTTTGAGATATGTTCGCAATTTCATAATTTATTGAAAAATTCAAAATTAGCTAAAAGCTCATTTTAGTATAATGAGAGGTGTACTTTAATAGTATGAAAATTTTCAAGCATGCACATAAAACAGATTGAGAAAAGGTACATCTCAGCCAATTTAACACTGTCAGTATAGAGGGAAGAGAGCTTTCCAACTCCCCTTAAAGATGTGATCAAGAGCCTCAAGGGCACTTTACTACCGTCAATGTAGGTCAGTATGCGAAAACGTAATGCGAATGATGCTCGAAAAATTGGTGGCCGTATGAGCCAATACTAAAACTTATTTTGGGGTGGAAATTGACTAATACCGTATAAGGTGGGAAGAAAATGATAAATGAATTAGGGATACCAAAAAAAAAAAAAAAAAAAAAAAAAAAAAAAAACCAAGAGCAACAATAACTAAAATAAAGCAAACTCTACTTTTACTGTGCTTATAAAGAAATACTAAATAATATTCTAAATATATAAAAGAATATGTTTAGAAAACTTAAAAGTGCAGGGGGGGCGAGAAATTGAATTAAGCTTATTGAAGCTTAAGCTACGATTTCCAAGAAGCAAATTAAGTAGAACTATATTTTGAATTATCAGCTTGAATTTATAGTACGAGATCTAGCAACGTTAGAAAAACAAGAATTTTAGAAAAGCCGATTCTTCAATATATCTTTCTCTATGCCCTTACGAACAGCGTGCGGGCTATCTGGTTGCCGGTAAAAGTTGCGGTACAGGTAAGAATATTTTTGAATAATTTAAGGAAGAAATTTCTCTTTTTCGCTAAATTTAACTCGTTATTACCATGAATTTAATAATGTCAGACATTTTTGTTGATTTTTTTTGTTGCGATTTTTGTTGTTTGTATATAAAAAAAAATAATTTCAAACTATTTTAGAATGTCCGTAATTTTAAACATAAATAAGTACAAATTTAATTTGCCAGACATTAATTCGGTGGTTTACTTAATAACCAGGCCGAATTATTGGTGTAGTATACTACATTATTATGCCGGTCGTTAGAGTGAGACAGTGATAAAGTAGGTAGGCATTCGAGAGACAAGATTAAATTACACTATTAAGGCATTCGAAAAACTTATTTTTTATGTGTCTTAGATGATGAGTACTATAAAAAAATTTAATCAACTAATTATTTTAATAAGAATTTAATAAAGTATTTTTAACAAAAGGAAAAATATCAAGCTTAATTTTAACTGAATAAAATGATTTTATAAAAGATTGAGGAAAAATTGACATTGATACAACAAAATTCTCATTTCTATTTATACATATTACGTTTAGATAATCGGAATCTATTTCTCCCTGAAATATGTATTTTCTTTCCGTAATAGTGTTACAAAAAACTGAGGCACCTCCATAGTCAACATCATCGTCACTGCTCCCATTATCAATATCATCTTGTTTTGGTTTTCTAGTAGTGTTTGTTCTGGAGCAAAAAATATCCATTAGGTCATCATGGCTTAAATAATAATTTACACTTTCCATTTATCATATTATAAATAAAACTTTTTCTGATAATGTCAGCAACAGATGAAAAATGCTCCCTAGTAAACCAAACGAAATCGTATTTATCATTAATGTTGCATCCGGAAGCTAACGGTGATGAAAATGGTGTTTTTAAATGAGCATTTACCAAAACTTGGTCCCATACCGCACTCGCAATAAATGTTGATATAATTCAGCTTTACATGGTGGTAAGCTCGATAAATCGAAACTTCGACATTTCTTTTCGAAATTATAATCGGATTTTTTCGATTGACAAGTTTTGGAAAATAGATAGAAGTGAGCATCATTAACATTTGAAGAGGAAAGCACCCCATACATATAACAAATTTTTCCCAATGTGGCAAATGTACGTTCAAGTTCAGCTTCATCGTCAGTTATAATCTCTTGACTGATTTTTCGACCAGGCAGGACTTTGACTTCTTCAGGGTGAATGAACTCATGGATTTGATCTAGCTCTGCTGATCTCTGGGATGAGAAACTGATTTTTCGAGCAGCTTGAAGGACCTTAGTTTATCTTACCGAAAAATGCTGGGGTGTAATCGTGCTCTGTTATTGCGTGGAAACATGGCAGTTCTTTATCGAAAGCTCTACCAAGACCTTGGCATGAATCATTGATGTTTATTAGAAGTTCATGGTTTCCTACGCCCCATTGTATTCAAGGTTTCAGAGACGCATTCAGATGATCCATATTGCCAAGTATAATCAGAATATCGAACTCTGAGCTGCGTACAACTTGAGCGGCAACGCATATCCGACAAATATGATATATAATTAGAGTATCAGCTTCTTCACATGATAATGATTCTTCAATACTTTTAATAACTTATTTACAACGCGATACGAATTACGCTTATCGAAGCTTAGATAAATAGTTTTATTCCCAATGAAGTAAACATGTTATCGTTAGTCCAATGATCAATAAAAAAAATTTACGAGAGCTTCCTTGAACTGAGTATTTTTGAGTTCGCCGGCAAAATTATGTAGCCGAATTTAATTAAGTTCGATGGAAACTATACTGGTTGTTTCTTTGCGACGTAAACGCTCACAATCTTTTATGGAAGATGTGAAATACCGATCAATGCGAGATGATTTAAACTGAAGGAATTATTTTTGATATGCCATCGAAAGTTTGAGGTAATTTTTCCACGAGGCGTAACATGAAAAAGCCGTCTAAAATGCTAATATAAAAAATAAGGATTGCTGATTGACCTTGCTAACTTTTTTCTCGAAAGCTTTAATTAACTGTGCTTTATCTGTTTTACAAATACCATCTGCATAGCACATCCATGTTATCGGCGTTAGTGGGATTTCCACTAACTATAGCCATTAAGGTATCCGAGTACGCTCGGAACAGTGGTTTTGCAAAAGCGTATAAATAGATTATATTTAGGATATTTAGAGTAACTTAGCTTAGAAAACGTGTATAAAATTGTTTTAAGATTATTGCAATAAAAAATATTTAAGTAAAATATTTTGACGAAAAATGAACACAGAATGACTAATTTTCAAAACGTTCTCCTTTTATGTGAAAAGGGCTTCTAATATTTTGCCTCTATATAGCTCAGACCTCTGTACAGAGGCTGAACTAGAAATTTTAAAATACATAACTTAGAAGTGGATTTATCCATATTTTATTACAACAAAGGAAAGAAATTTTAACAAAAAAAAAACGCCGATAATTATTTAAATTGGTGGCAACTCTGAAAATGTTAATTTTTCAAAATCCTAGTCCAGACTCTCTGGAGAAGTCTTTATGTAAGCAAAATATAATTTTATTTATAAAAGTATTTTTTTTTATAAAAGGGGAACGTTTTGAAAGAAGGCTATTCTAAGTTAATTTTTTGCCAAAATATTGTATTTAAATAATTTTTTGTCGTAATGTCCTTAAAAACAATTTCATGCATGTATTCTAATCCAAGTAGTACTAAATATCATGAAAATTATTCATTTAAGCGCTTTTAAAAATCACGGTTCCGAACGTAATCGGATACCTTAAGGCTGTAAAAGAACTGAAACATTGTTACTTTTAAGTTTAAAAGTGTACATGTTTTTCTAACTTCTTTACATTTTTTCCTTCTACAAAAGTTATTTTTCATTTTTGCCATTGCAAAAAATACAATTTTATTAGCCATTATGATATTAAGATTTTACTCAAAACGATGAAAAACGACAAACGTAAACATGACTTGGGACAGAAACCATCCTGAAAACATGCGCCCCTAACATGCACTGCCGCAATTATCGCCATATTTCTCACGCAATCATTGATCAACTAGTTTACACATGTACTATTTTTATAACAATAAATCAATCTGGTTATTGAGTAAACAACCGATTATTTTCTGAAATTTTTTTATACAATATAGCATCTGGCACATTTTCAACTACAAAAATATCCGTCATTAATTCATGTTGTTAATAATGTTTTAAATTTAGTGAAAAACTTCCTAAAATTATCTAAAAATCAATATTTTTACCTGTGAAGGTAAAAATATTGATTTCCTTCCCATATATATGATCCAAGATAAGTCGATGAAAATTTCAACATTTTTCAAACCCGCAGTTGTCTATATACAAATTAAGTAAGTCTTTAAAAAGAAATCAAGAAAATCATACAGCGTTACAAATGCAAATATTTTCATCAAGCAAGTCAAAATTGTAATATGAAAACGCACTACCCGAAATGTGGCGAAAGCCGCAGGACAGGTCAGTTTGCATCATTAAAAAAGTGGATAACCCACTGTATTAATTGCAAAACCAAAGACCATACTGTTAAATCTTCCAAAAGAAAATCTAAGCTTATTTTCTTGGCTTTCAAAAATATTACGAGGACACCAAATCACCTTTTCCACACTTCTAAATCGAAGTAGTTTTAATTAAAACTCGAGCAATGGTGGCTAGCAATTTGAAATAAAAGGAGATAAATTTCGACGATCACCGATCAAAAACGAACTTTATTCTAAACAATAGAATAGAACACCGGTGTTGCATTCGCAAAAAATACAAGTCAAATGACATCTCCAAAACTTTGGATTGTACTTCTGGCAGCGAGGTGAAATTTAATAGACCCAGAAGAATTAATGTGCCAGAATGTTTGAACTTGTAATCCGTAAGGATTAATTGAACGTTTTTACACATTTATGTATATTCTTATTTTTTATATTCGAGTCTAAAAACTTGTACAGCATTGCCATAATTTGAACCCCTTAATTTAGTTTAGTTTCATGTTTTGATTATTTATAATCAAAAGGTGGGAGGATGTTGAAAATTTTTTTTTATTTTGATTACATATAAACTTTAAATTTCAGATGGTAACGCTAGTAATAAAATTGTATTATTCTTTTTAGTTTACTTTTTGTAATTTTTTTTTGAAGAATTATACTCTGTTCTTTCCTAATCCAAAACTGGCTACCACCAACTCCTCTTCTCTTTCCAACTTCCTTTTTTAAAAATTCCATTAAATTATTTAACCTTTCATTCGCGTCAGTGTTAGTGTTGAAAATATAACTTCGATTCCAAGCCTTTAAAAAATCAGCTGGGAAACAAGATTGAACCATAGACGCACATTTATCTGCGTTTACACCTAATGTTTCCAATGCACGTAAAATGAGACTCGAGCTTATCACACAAAGTTAAAGAAAACTTCCTTAGCTTGTACAGAAATTTTAGCGATTCTCTATAACATACTTCAACTAAAATACCTTCTCTACCAAAACGCGATTGTAAGCTCAGTTTTTTTATAGTTGGCGCCAGTTGGCCTAAAACATTCAACTATTTCCCTTGCAAGAGAACGGAAACTGTTGTTGCCTTAACTAAATATTGGAATTTGTCTTCTGTGTGTGTGGTGCAATATCCTCATCTTTATGAATCTATTCAAATTGAATTCAAAATGGAAGCCAATCTTTATTATCACCAAATTGTCCAAATTCCAATCTAGGAAACTTAAACTTTCCTTTAGAATTACCAGCAGTAGAATTAGAAGAAAATGACTTGCCTCTATTTTGTAAGTTGTATTTTCATTAACTCCATTTCTTTTTCGGCTTCAAGTTTCCTTATTTCAAGTTCGTTCTCTTTTATCCTTTTCAGCTTCTTGCAATTATCATTCCGACACAACATTTCTTAAAACTTCTTGAATGAATTCAGTTCCTTTCTTGTAGTCATTACTATTTAAAATAAGATCCTTCAGTCCCTCAATTGTGATGTTCGCGCGCGCGATGATATTTCTTCTATTTTGGCAACAACATATTTCAAATATTTAAAACCTTTTACTGCTGCTTGAAACATCTTAATTTATCTCAAAATGTCCCTGTTCGGGCGTCAAAAAATGTTAAAGCTCCAAAAGAAAATCTAAACTAATTTTCTTAGGTTTCAAAGATATTTTGAGGACACCAAATCAACTTTCCACACTTCTAAATTGAAGTAGTTTTAATTAAAACTAGAGCAATGGTGGCTAGCAATTTGAAGTAAAAGAGATAAATAATTTTGAAGATCACCGATCAAAAACGAACTTTATTCTTAAGCATAAACAATCCAACAGAACACCGGTGTTTCCATTCGCAAAAAGTACAAAGTAAATGAAAAAGAATACAATTTTATTACTAACGTTGCCATCTGAAATTTAAAGTTTATATGTAATTAAAATAAATAATGCATTTTCGACACATACGGCCTCATCTATTGTGAATTCCTCCTCTTACCCGTGTCCAAGGGTAATAGGGAAAACGCCTAAAAACTCACACACACACACACACACACAAACAAGACATCACCCAAGATATCACCAATTCTTAATTCCCGGAATAAGCTTTGCACAAATTCTCATAAACACTAATGCAACTCAACGGACAACACCCCAGGTGTGTGTGTGATAGATGTATTATCTGATGCTCAGGCTTCAAACGATAAAAAAAAAAATCAAAATTCTAAAGTAAACTTAAACATAAATAATGGAATTTTATAAAAGCTCTCCTTAAAGGCCACAAGATCCTTCTTCAATAGTAACAACCTGGTAGACAAACTTAAATATCTTTAAAAGAAGTTTTTTCCTCAGTTTCAAATATGACCATTAATGTACTAGTCCTTTTTCGATCTCTATTTTCCTGGAACGCAAACGGGAGGAAGCTAGGTACTGTTGATCTACGTAACTTCGTTGATAAGTATTCCTCTAATGTTTTTCAACTAAAAGAAACTAGTCTCATGCCAGAAAATTCATTCATTCATTATCCCAGATTACACTTCTAGGAAGGAACGACAGAATTCAGTCAGATAAAGTAGCGATGGAACTGCGATCCTTATTCATTATGACCCTTCCCTCGTGGTTGTAGAAGCAACTCTCATTATGTTCACCCCCAAAAGATCAGGAACCCATATTTGTTTCCTCAATCTATATCCCACCTACTTCCACTCTATAGAAGATGACACTGACCTCGATACACCTTTTTAACCAGTTAACTGTGATTGACGAGTATACTCGTCATTGAGAAGTTGCAAGATTTTGATTTTGTGTATTGATCATTGGCTATACTTGTAATTTGAGAAAAATATATTCGTCATGCGTTTAGAATAGTGATCATTGGCTATTTAAATTGTAATTTGGGATTAGAGGCGACATTTCAGAGCCTGACTTGATGAACACCTTGTATCAGAAATACTTGAAGGCTTTGATCAGAGTGTGATTCAGGTCAGGAGAATCGTAATAAAAAAGATCCTACAATTATTTCTACAAAGTATTTAACACAGTGTTTCTCAAACTTTCAATACTGGCGACCTAATTTTCAATCATAATTTTTGTTGCCCCCCTGTACAACAATAATGTATTTATTGCAATAAAAATGCACTTTGAGAGAGAGACGCTAAAGTTATAATACGATCTTAATTATAAACCGTAAAAATTAATACGATAAGTATATTAAATTTTGTGTATGTAACTTTTAAGTAATATATATTTTAAGAAAATTACTTAATATATATTACTTATGTTATATATATTTTTCTTTCTTTAATTTTTAAATTGGAACAGATCGCAAAATGATATATTTAATTAAGATTTATTTCCTTCAGCATTCATTTCTCAAAGTACAAATGTCAGTAGAAAAATAGTCTAGTATATGTTGCTCTATTATATCCATCACATCTGGCATTATACGGTACGTTTGCGTGAGTCTGGGCAACCTATCGGACGTCTGCGCAAAACATGTAAAAATGCTTTTCCTCGTACAATTCCAGTCAGTTTTGGTCGACTCGATACTCCTATAGCTACCGAATCTAGCTTGAATGTACATTTTTTTAATTTACACGTTAATTGCAATTCACTGTAATTAAGTAAATTATTTACGGCAGTAGATAAAACAAAATCATACATATATTTTTAAGTCGTAAGCAAACATTCGATGATAAACATGATAATAAAGAATCAACAAGTACACAGACGAACAAGCATGGTTCCGAAAATTAAATCAAGGCGATCTTCTCAAAAATACTTAAATTTTGGATTTACCACTACTGAAATAAATGATGGGAAAAAAAAAAGCCCCAGCTCGTTATGTGTTAAAAATAATAAATCTGAAGAACATGTGGAAGTTGTTTTTAAAACCATGTTAAATCATTTAGCTATGTTGGCAAAGAATTTTAAGTATTTTCTGGATGAGGACAACTTGGTAGCAAGTTACGAGTGGATTATGGATCTATTTCGAAATACTCCAGAAGGGCTCTCAACTTCCGAAGAAGAAATCTTCATAGATTTCACATCAGTGAAAAATTAAAAGGCAATTTTGTAATAAATCACTCATTGAATTTTGGGTAGAGGTGGATGAGGAATTATCTGTACTGAAAACAAAAGCACTTCGTATGCTATTACCATTTTCAACATCCTACCTTTGTTAAACCGAATTTTCTGCAGTGGATGCTTTGTTGACAAAATATAGATCTCGGCTAAATATAGAAAAATAACTCAAAGTGTCAATTTCTGATATTAAACCTTCCTTTGAAAAACTGTTCTCTACAAGACAAGCCATGGAAAAGTCCCTAATAATTATTAAACTTGTTCTTAATTTAGTAATAAGAAATTATTTATAAAATACCTTCTTCAGTACCGATACATTAAACGTATACTGGCTGAAACACCGACTCTTCGCACGAGTTCATTTGTTTAAAAAATAAAACATTCTTGATATAATAGCTGAACTGTAACGAGAGTAAAACTGCGTGCACGACATTGTATACAAAAATGCAAAATGATTTTTAGATAAATGATATAGTTGTAAATAACTGCTTAAAAGAACTGTAATTTTAAGCCTCACAGAATTAGCATTTAGAATTACTGTTAAATAATGAAAAATATAAAATTCCGATGAAGAATAATTGTGTTACTTTTTAACATTTAAAGAGAGAAGACTTCAAAATGTTTTGACCCGGGAGCAGGCGCGTACTCGATACTAACGCTAATGGTAGCGTGGGGGACTCAGTCACCCCACTCATTTGTTTATAACTATTTTTATTGTACACGGTACAAATCGGAATTCCAGTGAATTTAATTTATGGAAAGTATACTTACCTTCTTTCAAGGACTATTCAATTATTTGATGATTTGAGAAAAAATCCAATAAAACCGAGCTAAAATGATTGAAAAGTACAAGACCATAATAAAGGACGTAAATTAGAGACACTTTTCACTAATATTACAGAAATGTTAAATCAATCGATTATCTTCCAAATATTACAAAAACTCAATTATTTACAATTTCCCTAAGCGAAAAGCAAACGCATAAAAGATGGGAGGGAACTAATTGATTGATCTAACTTATTGAACAACCATAATAAGTTTGAAGATTAATCAAATGATTAGCAAACGTACTTATGCAGCCTGGCTGAAAAGTGAATCATTACTTCCTTTTCTTTTTCTACAACTAATGTACAGTATTTCAATAATAATTACAGTGGTGAATTGTTTATCTTAGAATTTTTCTCTGGGTCTGGGTTTCGTTTTTCGAGTTTAACGAAAACGTAATAAAAAATTTTATGTTAATTTGGTTTTGGGATCAAACGTAATATTGATTGATTGAATATTAACGTCGCACTCACGAGGGCTTGGCGACGGACCACGTAATACAGCAAATTAAACAAAATGTTTTTAACGTTCTTTAATTTGGGTTTTGGGATCAAAGGTCCGATACCATTTGATGACGGAGAAAAGCCAGATGATAAACATAAATGTCAATGTTGTGTGTATTTTTTTTTTTATTATGGAAGAAAGCAGTTTGTTTTAATTCTCTTTCCGGTTATTTTTTTTTAAAGAAATATTTAAATTTTCGATATGCTCACGTCCCCCTTGTAGGGTCATGACGCTCCCCACACTTTGAGAAACACTGGTATAGGTCATAATCTAAACATTGAACGGTATTGTCAGTGCAAAGTGGTGCAAGAGTTGTTGGTTACTGTGCACATGTTGCATCTGGAACTTGGGATATTGGCGCCATAGTCACACTCAGAAAAAAAAAACACTTGGATATACTGATACACTTCAAGACGCTGCTATTTGATGGTCCAGTGATGATTCAGCCAGTAAAGCGAGAAGTATAATCGAAGAAATTAATAGTTCAACCTTGTTATTTTTTCCTGTTCTCTCCATTTAATAAAGGATCTAAAAGAAACCGTAACATTTTCATTTTGACCGAGTATTAGTGTTAAAGATACACAATATGAATTTGTCTATGGGCGAATAAAGGCCGATCTTTACCCGCCTACTTTCTAATGGAACTTTTTCTCCTTTGCATCTAAATAGACCAGGATATCGCCACATCTCACTATACCTGAAGAAAATGAAAACATTACTGCACTTTACAGGTTGAATATTAATAGGGATCAAATTATAACTATACCTAGAATAATTCCTTTCACGGAGCTTTCTTGCAAAATTTACACCAATAAATTTAGTCTTTCAAGATAAAAATCTTCCGAGTCCTGTGATATATGCAACCTATTTGAGAATATTAACCATTACTTCCAAAACTTTTTTTTTATAAATGCTACAAAAAATGAATATCCATAGCAGGCATTTCGAATAATGCATCCTTCTCTTATCGGATTAATCATACTCTATCTTTACGGCTGAAGCGCTGGCTATTCGTCAAGCCCTGGATGACTTGGCAGAATCAGACAGAAAGCTACTCTTTTTATCCGATAGACAATCTGCTCCGTCTTCCTTTCAAAATTACAGTATTCAATCTCCAAAAATCATCCATAGATTAGCGAGTAAGATCTTCATTCATTCGAACCCAGTTAATTTTTCTTTGGTTCCGGGTCACTCAAAAACTTACTAGAATGAACAGGCAGACAAACTTGCAAGATCGGTAACGGAATCCAATGTTTACATTGGATCATCCCTGAAGATATCAATACCAACACTTTTTAAAAAATAGGAAAACCATTGAGAATTATAATACCAGTAAGTATCAAAATACTTTAGGATACATCCCATCTATAGAAACATCTAATTGGACCAATAACAAAAGAGATACTAGGTATTCGCATTATTAAAATGATTATAACTCCAGAGGTCCTGCATAAAAATATCAATTAATGGATAACCCTATATACAGTTGACAAAATTATTTGTACACCACGTTTTTCTTCATTTTTGAAGAAATAACTATCCATATTTTAGTTGCGAATTAATCATGCATTTCTTTGATGCGTCTAATTGTTGTATGCAAATTATTTTTCTTTTTAAAAGTAGAAGTAAATTGTAATCTGTAAAAGTGTGAAAAATCGCTACGAAAAGAGTATTTGTACAGAATTCTTTTGGTGTAAGTATGCCAAAAGTTTTAATTAAACTTTTTAAATTCAGCTTAGTTTATCAATAGTTAAGTAGTTTCAGATTATATTTAAATTTACAGATACAATCTTGAAAATGGCTCCTAAAACCAAAGAAATTTCTTTAGATACGAGAAAACATTACAGAGTTCTATATAAAGAGGGATAATATTTCCGGGAAATAAGAAAAATTTTTAAATTGTCATTTACATCCATTGGTTACATCGTAAAAAATATTTAGAGACCGGCAGTGTTGAAAATAAGCCCAGACATGGTGGTCCGAGAAAATTGACTTCAAGAGCTAAACGAATGATTGTAAGGTCAGCAACAAATAAACCAATGACATCAGCTCAAAATATTGCCAATGAACTTCTGTCATTATGTAGCGTTTCAGTGTCTGCTCAGACAGTCAGAAACGTACTGCACAGTGCTGGTCTGAAAGCCAGAACTCCCAGAAAGAAACCTTATATTAGTGAAGTAAACAGGAAAAGACTAGTTTGCCATTAAGTACAAAAATAAGCCCATGGATTTTTGGAAAAATGTTTTTTTCTGATGAGAGCAAGTTTGAGATTTTTACACCACCAAGTATTCAAAAAATTGGTGAAAAATAAAACAGCTCTTAAACCCAAAAATGTACTTCCCACTTTAAAACACGGTGGCGGAAATGTTATGGTGTGGGGATGTGTAGCACATAATGGAGCGGGTAACATAGCATTTATTGACAATAAAATGAATGCTTTAGCTAATATCTATGAGTTGCGACATAATTTGTGAGATAGTGCTAAGAAATTGAGCACATGGAGAACACTTTTATATTCCAACAAGACAATGACCCGAAGCACACCGCTATAGTTACTAAGACCTGGTTGCTTTATCATGCTCCAAGGAGACTTGAGACATCTCCACAATCTCCAGATCTTAATACTATAGAAAATTTATGGATGCATTTGGACACTGAAGTTCGGAAAAAAATGTAACAAGTAAAGAGAACTTAAAAGAAAAACTTCAAGAAGTTTGGAACTCGATTGACGCAGAAATCACAAAGAAATTAAAGGAGTCAATGCCAAGGCGTCTTGAAGCAGTTGTAAAAGCCAATGGACTGTTTACAAAATATTGAAATTTCATTACATTGTTGCATATGTTTTGCTAATGTTTACTAAGCAGGTGTACAAATAATCTTTTGGGTATAATGTTTTTAAAAATTCACTTATTTGAAATAAATGCTTATTTTATTTTTTATTGTGAAATAATCTTATTTTTTAAAACAATTTAAATGTATCTCAATATAACTTTTAATTATATTACTTTATTTTTGAAGAACATGCAAAATTTTAAGTGTACAAATAAACATTTTGCCAACTGTATATCTGCAAGGAAAATAACGATTTTGAACACATTCTCTTGATTTGTGACAAATATACTGATGCAGTAACATTACCTTCAGAGAACATTTGGAACATGTAACGGCTAATAAGCAACTTTTCGAGGTTTTTGCAGAAGATGAAGTTCTTTGATATTTATTAAGATAGGAAACACATAAATATTTACATAGATTTTTATATTATTTCAAGGGAATAATAGCCTTTGTTGCTCCATATCCCCCAAACCCTGAACTGAAGTGTTTAAAAGCGAGATGTGCAGCAATAATTAAATTCACAGGCCTCATAGTTTTTACAAAAAAATATCCTGGTACTCACTAATAATATTAGAAATATCCATATTCGAAAACAGTACAAAATACAACAGAAGACTAAAGCAGCCGTCTTGAACGACTGCAACGAAAATGGTTACATTTTCCCAAGAAAAAGAATTAAAATCGTCCGAAATTAATAGTGTTACCGCGAGTGAATGAGTGTTGGGTTTATGGCGCAAGAGCCAAATTTGGCTATACTGTGCCACACGTTTGTTAAAATAAAACCATGTAAAAATACACATGAAAAATACAATTACATAAAATTATTATATATGTGCATGCCTGCATGCACATATATAAAAAAATAGTTAAAGTTAAAACATTTTAAAACGTCAAATTAAATATAAAAATCCAATTCTTCCGATAAAAGCAAATAGGTTTTGGTGGGGTATTTCTCCCACCAAGTCAGGTAAAGTTAAATTTGATGAATTAAAAAAGGTGGGTTACCGCGGGGGAACAGCAATTAAAATAAGTTTAATATACGTTATCATGGCAATCCCATTGCCAGACAAAAATATCCAAATAACCATTTTGTAATGTTATCGGCCATCCATAAACAACTTGGTGGGTAGCACCTCTATATCAAATTAGCACCGACTCATGAGTCGCCCAGTCACTATGGTGGCTATGTCCCTCGGCTTATAATAGAGTGGGTTCGAGTCCCGAGTAAGATATGGCTGTATCTTCGAGGAAGAAGTCAGTCTTTCGCCTGAAATGGATTCCCGTCTCGAAAGGAAAAGCAGCGTCCCTCTTGTTATATGCTGGGATCATCGTTTGTAATAAAAATCTATTCTCCCGTGGTTGTGTTATATGTTTCTGTTCATCTATCTCACGTCTTTCGTATGTATCCCAGTAATAAACACAACAACAACAACCGACTCATGAATCAGGTTTACGCGTCATTTCCAATCGAAAGCCAAGATTTCTCGACTTTTGCTTTATTTACGCTAGATATTAGTGAACTTCTCTTACGCATCTTGCTCGATTCCTACGTAAAAGCCTGCGCTAACGCTGGATCTGCTACCGGCGTTGATAACTCGGAATTGGTTTAATTTCTTAACTATTTGTAATCTCTTTGTGTATGTTCATATTCCGAAATTACTCAAGATTTAGAAAGCTATTTACCATTACTTCTAAGTTTTATTTTCCTATGTGGGTATGCGGAAAATTCGTAATCGGCTTTAATCGAAATATAGGCCAATCGTCCCAATTGACATACGATTCGGATGGTACATTTTCAGACGAAATAAAACAAAGTTTTTAAATATTGTTTCGTTTTCACACGATATTGAAGAATTTCGCCATCTTGACCGATCCCCACATGGGAGTCGGAGCTAACGTTAATTCCACCTCAGTCGTTAAATATTCGCATTGTGTAAATTTCTTAATTGTTAGAGATACACAATTAATACAGATTCATAATTTTCCCATTATTTGGATTTAGGTGTTAATTTTACCATTTTTATTTTCGTGCTAAGGATTCCCACTTGGGCACGTAGGAAATTCGAGATCCGATTCAATCTGCCAAAGTTTGGCCAATCAGCCCCATTGACATATGCATCAGGGTAGTTTTGTTCAACTGAAAATAACGGGTACCAAGATTTCTCAAATCTTGCAACATTTTCAGCAGATGTTCAAACTTTAGTTTTACGCCATCTTGATAGATCCTAACGTGGAAGCCAGTGTTAACGTTAAATCCGTTTCAATCATTGGTAATTGCTCGTAATTTTAGCCCGATTTCTTTATAAATACTAATAAACTCTTGGTGTCAGTTCATATTCTGCAATTTTCTTTATAATTAGAAAAAATTAGGTAAAATAGTCTTTCCCCCACGCGCGCACGTGGGAAGTTCGTTAGATTCCGCTATAATCTATCAAAATAAAATATCAGGCCACTTCACACGCGATTTAGATAGTACACGTTACTTGGAGACGATATAAGCGAAGATTTCTCAAGCATTGTTATAGTTTCCATTAGATATTCAAGTTTTTCGGTTTCACGCCATCTTGTCCGATCCCCACGTGGGAGCCTGAGCTAACGTTAAATATACCTGAATATCCGTATTTAGGTTAATTTCTTAGTTTTTAGCAATAAACTAATAGTGCTGAATCATAATTTGACATTTTAAAAAATTAAACGTTAATTTTTTTCATAATCATGATTTTCCCGTGGGTACACAGGAAATTTGTCATCCACTTCAATCATTTTACAAAATAGGTCAAGAGGCCCATCGACACAGGAACCAGATGGTGCACATTACTTTCAATCCAATATTTTCCCACATCCTGCTTTATTTTCACCATATATTCATGATGTTAGCTCTTACGCTAGAGCGCATAGGCCTCCAGATAATAAAATAAACATAGACGCTTTGAAGCAAAGCTACTAAAGGGTGTTTTTTTTTTTTAGAGGTATAGAAATTTAAATTGCAATAAAACAACGATGTATTATTCGATTGACATGAATTATTTTTTATTCGAAAGATAATCTTGTGGCATTACATTTTAAATATGATCAAGCAAGGCGTAGATTCGTCGAATGGGCCCAAAACGAGATCGCCGTTGTTCCCGATTTTCATAAGCGAATTTTGTTTAGCGATGAAGCGCACTTCTGGTTGAATGGCTACGTCAACAAACAAAACTGCCGCATTTGGAGTGAAGCTAATCCACAAGTGTATGTCGAAACACCGTTACATCCAGAAAAGCTGACTGGTGCGCTTTATGGGCTGGTGGAATCATTGGTCTTCAAAAACGATGAAGGCCATAACGTTACAGTCAATGGTGATCGGTATAGAGCCATGATTACTAACTTTTCATTCCTGAATTGAACAATCGTGATGTCCAGGAGCTGTGGTTCCAACAAGACGGCGCAACATGCCACACAGCTCGTGCCACAACCGATTTATTGAAAGACACGTTTGGTGACCGCCCAATTTCACGTTTTGGACCTGTGAATTGGCCTCCAAGATCTTGTGATTTAACACCACTAGACTATTTTCTGTGGGGCTATGTAAAGTCATTGGTCTATGCGGATAAGCCACAAACGCTTGACCATTTGGAAGACAACATTCGCCGTGTTATTGCCGATATACGGCCACAAATGTTGGAAAAAGTCATCGAAAATTGGACGTCCAGATTGGACTACATCCGAGCCAGCCGTGGCAGTCCCATGCCAGAAATCATTTAAAATGTAATGCCACAAGATTATCTTTCGAATAAAAAAAATTCATGTCACTCTAATAATACATCGTTGTTTTATTGCAATTTAAAGTTCTATACCTCTAAAAAAAAAAACACCTTTTATAAGTTTCGCTACCACGTTTTTCGAAGAGTATGGATTAGCGTGAAGAATCCAATTCCATCACAATGAATACACGATAAATGAGACTAATAAGAATCATCAATTCCATATTGAAAAATTAGGCATAATGAATACACGATAAATGAGACTAATAAGAATAGAATTCATCTGCATTGAAATAAAATAACTGGTTCTAAATGCACTCAGTCGAAAGAACAAACAAACAAGTCTATAGTGAACAATACAGTACATAAACACAATATGTACACTTAAATAGTAACATCAAATGGCATTTATGTAACTTTCAAACACACTATTTAACTATAATCGAGTGTTATGACAAGAGTGCGGATTAGAAAATATTAAGGAATCATGCGAGACTCACCGGACCACCACGCTTGATTTAATCAGCCATCATTAATTGGCTAAGTGGATCTTGTAAAAACACACATCCAGGTAGGTGTACACGCTTTTTATTTCTTGGGGTCTGTTGCATTGTCTTAAAAATTGGATTGCGAGTGCTTTGATACTGACTGAAATTAGATCTCTTCGGCGCCAGTGCATACTAGCTTATGCCCAAATATTGTTCACTAGCAGAGTTTTTAAGCTTAATGAGGTTTTTGATGTAAGCGGGAGTGTAGGAAAATTTTGGTTTGTGATTGGCCGAGATGTTTGGGAGTGGGAGGAGCAGACAGTCTTGGGGTAAATTTAGAAATTTTGTTATCGCGTGTTGTGGTGTCATGATTGTTAGTATAGTCACTAATTTTCAGGTTTTAAATGGAGAATTAATGTAGAAGGAGAAATTTAAAACAACTGGATTATGATCCAAGAAAGAGCAGGAACAATTAATGGTGTTATGGGTAGTTTAAATCTCTAAAACAGCTTTGTCAATTGTAGCAACGGAGTTAGGTGAATCTCTAATTGTGTAAGTGAGTGAATATATTCACGTCGCACTATTCAGCTAATCGAAGGCTTTTGTAGACGGGCCTTATAATTTTGAACCATGGTCAAGTGACGAGGACGATACCGAGCTGGCACCCTCTTCTCATTTTTACACCACACCAATGGGAGGACTTTTGAGCTTAGATAGATTTAACGTGCATCGCCACCCTACACGGTGGATTTTACTCGGGATTGATATACATACTACGTTGACTTTCTTTCTTATATTTTTTAGGGTTTGAATATTTTCCAGGTTAGAATAAGCGGTACCAGGCTGGAAATCATGAAATTCAGCCTTGTCCATTACCTTGACCACTAGGTTTTCACGACCACCAGTCTCCAGTTAAAGATGGGGGTAAATAATGTTTAAGACTAATAAATCTGGAAATCTCCCCAGTTTGATACCACAGGAAGAGTAATGAGAGGATTAAAAAGCCTGCCATACCACAACTCTGCGAATTCGTCCCCGACACCAGCCAAATCGAACGGTTTTCACAATAGCCGCAATAATTTGCAACGTACATTTAATACAGAGATACAAAAGTTAATAAAAATGGCTCAAGAAAAATATTTAAAGCTCACCAGGAAAGGCAAAAAAAAAACCAACATAAAATTGGAAAATCTTTAGTCTAAAACTAACACATATCGTCGACCTAATTATCAAAATGCGTAACTCCTTCTGGGGTGCAAATTTGATATAGGAGTGCTACGAACCAAGTTGTTGTTTATGTTTGCCAAGATGGCTGATAACATTACAATATGGTTACCTTGATATTTTTATCATTTGGTTGTACCATATAATGCTTTTTTAACACGCTTTTATAAGTTTCACTTGTATGTAATGGAATCTTTGAACTCGATTTTTACCCACTTTAAAAGGTCAGATAAATTCGAAATTTTGCACACTTGTCAAGGACCGATGACAATACAATAATTTCATAATTTTGTTTCGTTGTCCTGATTAGGATCCTCATAATTAAGGATTTTCAGGATTTTGATGTTTGTTGACTAATTCATTTTATCGTTTCTAGATTTGGCGACAAATTGCATAAACCATTATCCGATTTGGCAAATAATTCCATATGCTATTTTCAGATTTGGCGACTGATTCTTGATTTAGCGACTAAAAGATTAAGGAGCAATCCTAAAATCGCAAGTAGATTTGTAGTTAATACAAATAAAACAAAACAAAAAAGTGTTCTTTATGTTCTTTCTTACCATAATATAAGTCTTGTTTTTCTGAAAATGGAAATAAAACAAAGACTCGTGCATGTAAATAAAAATAATTTATGTTCTAACTACTAAATATTTTTTTTTATTTTTATTAATCAATACGTTTAGAAGTGATAATACAAATTAACATTATAGCAATACGTTTAAAAGGTGATAAATTTATGTTGTAACTGCTAAATACTTTTTTTATTTTGATAAAGCGATATATTTAGAAGTGATGATACGAACTAACATTATAGCAATACGTTTAAAATGTGATAATACGATTGGCATTTAGTTTTTCTTCTTGGAACACTTTTATTAGTTAGACCTGTATCTATAGAGACGTAATATTTGAAATATAACGATATGGGACTCATCCGAGGCCCCGTAAACGGAGAGAACAAATACCCTTCAGACCCGTTAATTAATATCCATTGAAGAGCAATACTAATTCCAGCAGCCACGTAATCCGGCGCTAAATATCAAACTCAAGGATAAATTCAACAAAGAATAGATGGCAGTTTTAAAAACTAAAAAAACAGGCTTTTATTGTAGATCGAACTAAAAAATGAAAAATAAATTATAGTTTATAAAAAAAAAACTAAAAAACACGCTTTTATTGTGAATTGAACTAAAAAAAGTGGTTCTTATTATAAGGAAATAAAATTATTAACGAGAAAATTAATGTCATTGTGGTAAAAGTGTGGGGTTCTTTGTACTTCATTTTTAAACTAACTCAGCATTTCGAAATGCAATTAGTAAGAAATAATAATAATTAATACAGAGCGCCCCATGTTTTTATCCCAATGACATTATATAATTTTCTTGTTAATCATTTTATTCTTATATTAAGATTTTTTTTTTTTTGCTGTTTAGTTCGATTCACTATAAAAGCGTGTTTTTTTTTTAGTTTTTTTAAACTATAACTTATTGAACGTTCTTTGTTCGATGAAACTCATTGAAGGAACACGCAGTTTTTGGAATATTGCCAGTTATCAGCACTTATTAATTGTTATTCATTATTAATTTTAATACATATTATGCAGGCATTTTATTTATAAAATAAAAATATAATTTAATAATTATGTCTGCATTTAAATCTTTATAGCTGTGTGAGAAATCATGCTCCTTTTTCATAAGTTTGTAACCCAAAATTTAGCTGTTCTTATTTAAATTTAGATTTTAATGAAGAATCTGTTGATATGTCGATAAATTGTACCCTCTTATTCTCTTTAGGCATTTTTTTCTACAAATGAAAAAAGGCTAATTTTCCATTAGAAAACTGTTTAGCTTTGCAGAACATTGCACTAACAAGGATAAATGTACTTTGTGGAGCCAAGGCTGATTAATAATAGAATATTCACATTCTAGTAGGTAGTACATATGAAGAAAGAACGTTTTTTAATACTTCTTATATTATAAATAAAAGAGTATTACAAAACAAAGAATTGTATAAATACAATTTTCAATTTTAATAACTGGGGTGAGCTTTAGATACTTGTGGCTATACAAACTTCACAGAAAACGTAAGTCCATTTTGCATATACATGTATAATTTTCTTTTCGATTTTTTATTGTGACTTGTGGAACCTCTGGATATGCCTTTTGAAACTCCAGGGTTCGTTCCATGGAACACAGTTGATCTGAATCAATGTTTTAATTTAATTTTGTGTATATAAAATTAGTTTGTAAACATCAGTCTATATTCTCAAGGACACTTTTTTCGCTTTACTTAAATAATTTTTTTCTTTGGAGAAATGATTAACAATACAAAACTTTTTGTCCTGAAATCACTTTCAGACTCACTTAAAATAATTGAATATCTTAAACTTTAATAAAAAATCTTCTTTTTCATTAAAAATAAGTCACGTCAGTGGGATATGGTTGGATAATGTGAAAAAATCGATGTTGATTGATCACAGAAAAAAAACAGATTCATTATTTTTTCTTCTCATCTATGATCTACTTTGTAAAAGTCTGTCTTTTTTTTTCTTTCCGAAAATTGCATTGTTAAAATGCATTAAAATTATTCATAAACTGATGTGTAAGCATATCAAAAATTTAGATGATACATAATTAAAAAAGGAAATAAAAGCTTGTTGCTATCATAAATAAAATATTGTTCATATCACAATAAAAACTCGACCACGATTCGAGATTAGTATTTGAATGCTTTGTGTTAGAAAAAAGGCAAGCCACGTAAAACAATCATTCAAGTAGAACTTTAACAAGTATTGTAAGCATGCTACATTTTAAAATATTTCAGGTAGTTTCAAATTGAAAATATGAGATATTTTGTGTGTGTGTGTGTGAATCTGTTTATATATTTTCTATTATAACCTGCAAATATTTATGTAATTAATACTAGTAGATATTCAGTATAATTGATGCATATATTGTACTTCTAGTACTGCTCCAGACATAAAGCTAACACTGTATCATTTTTCTTAATTACTTCTGAATAAATTGTGGATTTTTTGAAGGAAATGGGCTAAGTTCGGATACTTTGGAATGTAATACAAAGACCGAAAGCATGGCACAGATACATGTAAACTCTGAAGCGTTGGATTTCCATAAAAAGGACATTTTCGGGAGCCTCCCAAATTTTCTGTTCTTTTTTCTTCGTTGGTCAGGTTTCGTAGAAGAATCCGACAACAAAGCAAAACGTCGTCGTATATCGCGAATTTTGGATATTTTATTAATTCTGATATGCATTGATGTGTGTGTTTCTATTGTCATAAATTCAGGAACGGTCGACGCGAATTTAATTGCAGTTTATATTTCCTGCCACATAGTGAGCGCAATGGTATGGTATGAAATGCGAAACAGAAGGAAATTTATCACTTATCTTTTGAAAAATATTCCAATGATAAATTCATCTTTTTATAAAAGGGTGATCAACTGTTTAATTTTTATGAATTATTGTACAGTTTTGCTACTACCCACCATTTTGATAAATACTGTGATAGATAGAAAGTTTGTGAAATTTTTCCTTTACGGGTTCGAATTAGAAAATGTTTGGCTCTTAACTGTCTTAGGAATCTTGAAATGTTCCCTTTATTACATGTTATACCCCTGCGCCATTAATATTATTGCTATATTTTATACATTTTTGTGTTGGTGCTGTTCAATTTACATAAATGACCTTGTCAAAGTTGTTGCTGAGCATACACCTGAAGAATTCGTACTGCCTAAGCAACTCGATATTCTTAAGAAGAGAGTAAGGATTTTCAAAGTCTTGCAGAACGTTCAGACTGTATTCTCTTTGCCAATGTTTCTGATAATTGTTGCCAACTTTTTCATGTGCAGCTCTCTGCTCGGAGGAGCTTTAATTAAAATAAAATTTGACGAAAATAATATAATTTTCATATTTTATTTCATCAATGCTATTTTATGTGTCGTTACAACATTGTGGGTGGCTGGCAGTGTTCCAATCGAGATGAGTAGATTCAAAGAAATGTTTCACCAAACGACACATGAGAGGTTACTTTATTTCCACTCGACAGAAGAATTGAATCTTAAAATGGACTTGTTCCACGAAACAGATTTTGTATTCACTGGATGTAATATTATTTCCTATAGAAGAAGTACTATCCTAGCTTTGTTTGGAACTTTACTTTCATATACTGTACTTGTGATAAATACTAACGAATCATTTACAAAAAGTTAATTTTCAAACAAATTATCTACTTCGATACTAATTCCCATCGTACTATAACACTAGTGGATCTCACATGTATAAATTTCAAAAAGAAAAGTATCCATTCTTGATATTGAAAATACTGCGTAATGAATGGCTAAGTATATTAAAGTGTTACGATTAAAATAGCAAAGAAACGTAAAAATGAAATGAATGAAACTAAAATACATGTAATTAATGAACATTAACTCGTAGCACAATAAGTAACTATTGCCACTAAGTCACGTATAATTTGATCAAAAAGGACAATAAGCAAGTTCGCAGCTTAAAGGGCATTAATGCTAATATATATAAGGGTTGTGGTTGTTCTTGGATGTGTTAACAGAGAGAGAGAGAGAGAGTGCATATTAGAAACATGTAGGGCAATATTAATTTCTAGAGGTGCAGCAATCGCACTGTACTTAGTGGAGATTTGATAAGAGGTGAAGAACACGCATCTCATACAGTTATGCATTTTTCATTGATATCTATCGCACCGGTAAGCATTTAATATGCACAGTACGCCACCTTCGATCCGAAAATGACTATTAAGGTATCTCAGACATGGTCAAAAAAATTTTTTTCGGGGGAGGAAGATGAACTGTTGTATGTGTGTTTTAATCATATGTTTATGGTGAAGAATAAAAAAAGAAATCGGTCTTTTGTAAGCTGTATCATTGCTCTGGATATTTCTGTTGTATACTAAAAACATCCATAGCTTTACGTTCAACAGCGGGGAATGGTCATTAAGTCGATCGCGATCGACCTGTGGACCAACAAGACATTTTGAGGTGACCGCCTGAAGATTAGCAGTTAATAATTATATACCGAAATATTCAAGATTGGTTTTCGGTCTGTTTTCTACTGACTATAAGTAGAACTGACTTTAGATCAAAATATTCTGTTGTTTGATAATCAGTGAATAATTTGATATTATTGTTGCAAATAGTGGGTTGTAGGACTAAATACAGAGGGATGCCGTCATTGAAATTAACTTCGATTGAGCTCAAATAAGAGAAAATTAACTTTAATCCAACACAAACCTAGATTTATTATCATCAACAAGAGGTAATCAATATCAACAATATATTTCGCAATTAAAATATTTTATGACAAGATGCATTTCCCTACGACACGATGACAGGTATTGTACGTCCGCTCCGTCTGAGTTAAGTCGAGAAAGAGAGAGTTGAAGAACGCGGACACACAAACGACAATAGAGGAATTGCAGAAGGTACCAACAATTGCATTTGTGGCTGTTATTATTATGTTTCTATCTTGTGTTGTGCTTTGAACATGGTTTTAAGAGTGATTTTTTTATTTGTGTTGATAAGTGCATATTCCGTACATATTATTCAGTTTTTAAAAATATTGTAGACTTTTTCGTATCTCACCACACCTACGTCATTGAGTGGACTGCAACAACTTGAAAAATTAGAAGTTGCCCGTACCCTGGAAAAATCTGTCCACCCCTGTTCTACAGGGTGGTCCCGAACTCATGGTACAAACTTTAAGGTATCCGACTACTTGCGACAACTTTTTTTTTTAAAAAAAGAGATATGTGGATTTTTTTTGGTGATTTTTATATTTATTTAGTATATTTTAAGAAAAAAAATCCTAAAATTGGTAAAAGAAAAAAAATATTATTATTAAAATTTGAAAAAACTAGTAAAAATGTACGAAAAATTACATAAACGGGGCCCGCTCTGTACAAAGATTTTATGAGCAAATTCTCAATTTTTCCATTTTGATGTGTTACTTTGTTATTCCTGTTTGAAGTGACCTTCAGGATAAGAGATATTTTAATTTTTACAAAAACTAGAGCACTTTATCTTAGTGATTATACGAAATTGCTTAATGAAAACATTGACTATATTCACATAAAGGACTGCAAATTTTGAAATAAAGCAGTTATTGATAAATCTGAAGATAAAAAAAAAACATTTCTACTGTGTTATGCAGAACATAAGCAGAAAATTTCAGCTAATTATTTTCATAACTTTTTGAGCAATCGCCGTCCCCGTTTGAGTTTTTCGAACAAAACACATTTCGAGTAAAACGCATTTTAAAGTTTGTCATCTTGTGTAAAGTTATGGCATTTGCTTTTACTAAAACGCTTGTAGTTTTTGTTCTAGTGGAGGGAAAATAAAATACTTGGTATTGTTATTAAGCTAATAAAATGGTCTATAAAATAAAGTTATATAAAAATTTGTCAATTTTTGAAAAAAATCATGGTTTTAGGGTAGTTGGATACCTTAAGGATAGATACAGGACATTGTAACAATCATTTATTGTATAGGAATGTATTGGTACTAATGAGGCAGTGAGGCGCAAACAGGGGAAATAAATAAAAAGATAAATGGAGTTATATCGGTTGTTTGCTTGGCCGGTAGGGGCAGTGGACGGCCTTCTTATTCCCTAAACGAAGATTTTTCAAAAGCAATTTTAATCTGGTAGTCTCAGATTGAGTGAGAACGGTTCCAAAATCTTCTACTTTACAGATTCGTATGTATCTTTCTCCGGGGGCTTACGAACGTTATCTCTAACTACCGACAATACTTTAGCATCGAGAGCTGACACAACAGAATGAAATTTTGCTTTATTCGGAGTGATACAAGCCTTAATGAACTGGGGCTCAACCGGTATAAAACAGATATCCGGGTCGGTCTCCCAAAATGGAAGTGGTTTGAATGCAATCTGTGCGACCTTATGCTCGGATTCATCTTGGTTTCAAGAGACATATTTTTAGTCGGGATCGGGTTGAGTAAACTGCCGTAGCAATTGAAGGTCCAAAAAAAGACCTGAAGATCCTAGCGGGGCAGAGATTCGTGTGCCTGAAGATCCAAAAGGGGCGGATGAGATCCAAAAAGGGACATGCCACCATTTTAGATGATGATATATTCCCCAATACGAAATTATGATCGAAAGTGAAAATACTAGACGTGTATGTAAAAAAAAAGTTGTAATTAATTTTAAATAGAAAACATAAAATATTAAAGTGGATGACATTGGTATATTATGATGTGAATCTCACGCTTTTTTTAAAAATTAACTAAATTTTATTAACTAAACAAATATTTAAAAAAGGTATACGCATCTGTGTTTATTTACAGCTCGAGATCCAAGAAGCTAATCGTAGTTCCAGGTGGTGCTGCTGTAGCCCAGCGGGTAAATCCCACAAATACTCGTGCGCCATATCACCTCAGCCAGTATCACCTTAAGGTATCCGAATACGTTCGAAACCGTGATTTTAAAAAAGCGCATAAATCGATAATTGTCATGATATTTACTGTCACTTAGATTAGAATACATGTATAAAATTGTTTTAAGGATATTTTGACAAATTTTTTTTATTTAAATACAATATTTCGGCAAAAAACTACCTTAGAATAATCTTTTTTCAAAATGTTTTCCTTTTGTGAAAAATGCTTCTATTATAATAATATTTTGCTTGTATATAGCTCAGACCTCTGTTCAGAGGCTCAACTAGAATTTTTGAAATGTATAACTTAGAGGTGGGTTTATCCATTGTTTACGACAACACAGGGGAGAAATTTTAAGAAAAAAACGCTGATAATTATTTCAAATGGCTGTAACTGAAAATAATGTGAATTTTTCAAAAACCTTTCCATGTGTTGACACAAGTCGCCAAAAATGATGCCAACGTACTTGTATTTGTAATTTTTTGAATAATTACTTTTAATCAATTAATTTTTATTAATTATAATCAAATTACTGTATTATCATCCAAAATAATTATGTATATAAATTCCAGCTCAATTGAGCGCCTTAAAATGTATTTTATTAGCGATTGAAAATTCCACGAAGATAAATAAATAAATACATGGAAAGTGTGATCTAATAGTAGAAATTGAAAAAGGAATTTTTGATGAAATGTTTTAGCATTAAAAATTAAATCATTTTCAGAACATTTACAAATTGTTAAAAAAAATTGGGTAGCTAGAGCATTCTTAATACCAATAATGTTATTTCCAATAAAAAAAGACGATCATTTTGTTCACTAGAGTGTTTGTACTCTCAACGATTTATAAAATCATACTTCTAAGATTTCCTAAAAATATTAAAATTAAATCTTAAAATTTCATAATTTAATTTTAATAATTTGAATTTCAATAATTAAATGAATTAATTTTTATTTTTGAGCAGATAAACATCTGTAATTTTTGCTTCATTGCATAATTTCATCAAAACTGTAATATTGCGTACTTATGTGCAAATCAATTTTCTGTATCCCAGGACATTAGAGGTAACCCTTGATCGCTCTTCACTGCCAGTTTGTTAAAATTCTTAAAACAGTCTTCTGGTTCACAAAAAGAAATAAAATTAAATACACCCTATTAAAAAGTCCAAAAACGGGTACGTATTTATAAATATTAAATGAGGGATAAAGAACGCTTTATCAAACATCTAGACAGTATTTCATTTTAAAATTGAAATAAAAACACGCAAACATCAAAACGTTATTTTCTATGTCCGAAGCTACTTTACCAGACCATTAAAGAACACATTGGATGAGCAAAAACATTCGACTAGTTTGATAAAAAAAATGCAGATTGATTACGATGAGAAAATTTTAGAGTTCCATCTTCTCTAAAAGGGATTAATTTCCTGTTAGGGAGAAACTAATTCAATCAATGAATAACCAAAAAGGATTTAAGTGAAGTAAATAACATTCAATTATTTTCACAAGGTTGAGAGCCTTAATTTATATCTTACTTTCTGTAAAGTAAGGAGAATATACTAAGTTTGTGTTTACAGTGTTACGTGGCAAACACTTAAGCGATCAATTATTCCAGGCTTACAGAAACCAAGATAGGAAAATTGATAACGATATAACATAAAGGCAGACAAAAAGTTTTTTTAAAGTTTTCGATAAGACCTAATTTATTCATGGACAGGTAGACTGTTAAAAAAATAAAATCACACACACATTATCATAAAATCGAAAAATAAATCATAGGTTTGGAGAAACAAGTATTATTTCAAAGCGTGCACAACTGCAGGAAATTGTTTATTACTGCATCTGTCCTTTTAGATACAATTATTTTACTACCTTTTTTTCAGTCAATTTCTTAGTTTTTTTATAAATGCTGAAGATAACTTTGTTCACTTTTAAGCTTTAATTTCTTGTAGAATTATTGATTCAAAATATTAATAAAACAATATATCTCTTTTCAAAAGTTTTTTATTACCGAATGAGGCGTATTCATAATACAGGATGATCCAAGACAATGAGAATAACAAAGAATTATTTTAATGCAGACATCAAGTTCGTAGAGGAGAACGGAATATAGTTTATAAAAGAAAGATACTCTTTGAAATCTTTTAAATGTTAAATACGTAAACCAAATTCCATTCTCGATTCAATGGAATATTCAATTAATAACTGCTTTGAAACTTAATAACAATTTATTTGAAAAGATTGAAACACAAACAAAATACAAATGTATTCCGTTTCGAAATAAAGATCATAGTTAATGTTTTATAGTATGGCAGTACAAAGGTGGAACAATAAATAAACCTAAAAAAAATTAACGAAATCCTTAAACAAGGAATCACAAAATCATGAGTGGAAATAATGTCATATATTAAAAAATTCATATAAATTATTCTTTATAAAAAAAATCTTAGTTATACATAAATGTGCAAAAGTAGTAATAGTTAAAAATCTTTTAACTATAACTAAAGGCACTATCTCTCTCTACGTATTTTACTTTTATGCATATCAGCCTCAAAAACAAACGGTTTCCATGGTTTCCATGGTACTAAACCAAAAAAAAAACACAAAAACTACACTATTAAAATCCGAAGGTAAACAAACGTATCTATCTATCAATGTTTGAATCTATGATGCCCTATCTTCTCACGAACCACATGACGCAGAAACTCGTCAAAGATACCAAAATTTCGGGAAAGATTCGAGGAATCCGTTTTGACCATTTATAGTCCGATATTCTAATTAGTTAAAAAGATATTAATTAAAAACCTTAAAACGCATAATTAGTACCAATTTTTCCCGCCAGAGGAAAATTCGGAACTTTTTTTTTAGACATTTTTAAAACGCGATCTAATTTTTTTCATGAGACTCAGACAAAAAATAATTACAAATTCGGAAAGATCATTTACTTCGCCACGATATGGTATAATTTATTTTACAAAATAATTATATTTTGTATTTTTTACGATTTTTTTTAAAATGAGTCGAAATCAATACGAATGAATAAGATTTCTAAATCGTTCCGCTTGCATTTTCTTTCGCGCTAATGAAAAAAATTTTTGCACTAAAAAGTTCATGCCTTTCTCTTTTAGAATCAGTCGTTTAAAAAATTTAATGTCAAAAACTGTTTTTTTTTTTTACAATTTTTTAAAAAATACTCAAAATTTTATTTAAATACCTAACAACTTCTTTATTTATAAAAATAATCTCACAAAACTTTTTTTCCGTGTGTAGAACAATATTATACGTAATCTGTACAAAGATTGATAAACTATGTTAAAAATTACGGTTTATAAAAAAAAATGTGTTTTTCGTTTTTTTCTCTTTTGCGAGAAATATGTAAGCGTTACTTTTTTTTTAAGTCTTTTGTTTAAAAATTACCGCTATTTGCAATCGATATATGAAGTGTGAAAGCCTTAACTTAAAAATGAAGCGTGAAATTTTTTTTAACTGATTGATTCATGAAAATCTGAAATCCATTTTATTATTTTAGATTCTTAGAAACTAAAACTATTATTAAAAAATGATGAACGTTTTTTTGTTTTACTCTTAGCAACCGAATCATTTTCTTTTTATTGCTTCACATTAATACTTTTTTAATTCTAACGCAATATTTTTTTTTATAAATCATACATCTAAATTTGAAGCTATATCTTATCTGTGAGAAGGAGGGGAAGATAGAACAATAATTTTACACTAAAAAAACCGTGTTCGCGCTATAGAGAGGGGAAAGAAACCTGTCTTAAATCAAAAATAAGTGGAATGGAATATATTTCGAAAAAGGTAAATTTTTTTTTCGACATAATTTTTGAAATCACTCTCATTGTGCGCGTACAAACACACACACAGAAATGTTGGTGTCATGAGGAAAAGAGAAAGCCCGTGCAACGCCGGGCCATGCAACTAGTAATCTATAAATACTGACATTATTATTCATATCTTGATGAAAGAGAGAAGTAACTATGAAAAGGAGTTTGCATTCCAAAAGAAGTTATATTCGTATCATTCAAATATACCAGGAGTATAGTTGAGTTAACTTGATTTCATAGAAAAAATTATTAAAATTATTAACTGCACGCTTTTACAGTGTCGAAGCCTCAACTAATTAAAACTTTATGAACAATATTTACAAACTTTTTGCCGCAACATCTTTAAATATGGTTTTTGTAGAGAATCTCACTAAAATGGAAAGGTTTCTATAAACAAATGAAAAAGTTTCAGAGGTGTTTAAAAATTCAAACAGAAAATTAAAACTTATAAAGGTTTTAGAAAGGAATACAATAAGTTTTTTTCACAAGTGAAGTGGCCTTTAGTTCAAGAAAATCCATTTTGAAGAAAAAAAATATAGTTTCTTTATTTTTATTCAGGAAATTCAAAAACTCTGGGAATACTAATGATAAATACGAGAAAAAAATATTCCGCAAACTTGTTTATAACCGAGAAAGTGGAGAAAAGACTCAGAAATATTGCAAAATTTGACAGAATACATACCGAAATTTTTATTCAAAGATCCTTTTTTCCTGTTTTGATTCTTCTTCAAGCAATGGGTATGGCGACTCTACCATGCACTAAAAGTTTCAAGCAAAACCAAATACTCCGGTTCGCATGGAATTCTCCAAAATACTTAATTGGCCTTTTTCAACTTTTCGTCGTAATATTTCAATGTATAATAACTATAATATTGCCTCTAAGGAAAATAACAATATCTGGTTTCCTAGTAAGTCTGTGATGAACCCCTGGGTCACACCTCGAACACCAAGATTAATTTGAGGCAAAGAACCACTAAGAGCCATTTTGAATAATAATAATATTTATTTATTATTATAATTTTCTCAAAAAAATCTCTGATAACATATAATACGTTAATGTTACGTCGCTTAAAGGGATTTGCCTTTATATTAAATTAAATTACTAAGAATGTAATTAATTAATAATTAAGCTAAAGATCAAGTAAGGTCTACCGAAATAGGAGATCCGAGAAATACACGTATTGGAATTCTTAACTTTCATTAACTTTAACTAAGTCGCTCAAACTGACGCTTACTTTAAGCGTACGTGAATTATATTTACCGCTGGCTTATATCAGCTTTCTGGTACGTCTCGCAGCACGACGTCTTCACGAATCTAATCTCCTTGAATCTTCTAGTGATGCGTTAAAAGTTACTGGCTCAATAGCCTACCATCATCTCTCTTGCTATCTCGCAACTCTCGACTTAAATACCTTATCTAATTTACATATCCCGTACCTCTTTTTGGAGTTGATTGGAAATAAACGCGAATTTATATATTCCCCAGAAAGACGCCTAAGAAGATTAGTGGAAAGGTTCCGTACAGATTCGTCACAAGTCTTTTCATAACCTTTTTCCTATACTGTGCATGTAGATCACGAATGCATTTTATTTTAATCATAAAGAAGATATCTGATATAGCATCAAAGGCATACATTAAGAAAGCGCAAGAATGTAAAATGTTAATATTTGGTTTTTATGTTTTTGGAGTTATAACAGGAATGTTGTGTTTTACACTTTTTTATTTTCCTTCTAATGATGTAGCATATGTTAAAAACACTATTATCGAATGTTATTTTATTTTTGAGGAATTTAAAAAAGTTTCTTTTGATATCCTTTGATATTGCTGCAATAATAACTTTTATGTTTTTAGCACTATTTTACATTTCACTGTCGGCATACTACGTACTCGCTTGGTTTTAAATTAAAGTTCTTTTCTGTCATACAAAAATGCTGGAAGAAATGTAGAAGGATTAAAGAAACTTGTGCACAAAAATTCAAAATTCATACATCAATTTTTATTTCTTTTTCTTTTCCCTTCATCTCAAAACAGTGTCTAGATGAGAATTTCTTGATCTGTGGGTCACTAGATATTGCTAAATGTATCACAAGACTTTTTGACAAACAATTAAAATTACATGGAATTTGTAACGTTGAAACAGTATTTGTAATTACCTCAAAAAGGCTACACTTAATACACTACTGACCATTAAAATTGCTACACCAGGAAAAAATGCAGGTAACAAAATGATATTTATTGGACAAGTATATTATACTAAAAATAACAAGCGATTAAGTTTTCAAGAAATTTTGTGCATAGATCCTGAGAAAATAGTACCAAAAACAACTTCCTTTGGCAGTAATCACAGCACTTATACGCCGGGGAATTGAGTCAACCAGAGATTGGAAGGCATGTACAGGTAGAGATGAGCATGCAGCTTCAACACCATACTACAGCTCATCAAATGTAGTGACTGGCGTATGGTGACGATCCAGATATTCGGCAATCATAGACCATATGTTTTATATTAATAAAAGACCCAGTGAACTTGCGGGCCAGGGCAACAGTCGAACATTTTCCGTACAATAAGGGCAACAATCGGTCGTGCTTAAACGTAGGGTTTCGCAGAACTCGAATAAAGGGTAGAGCCAAGGGTCGTAACACACTAGAAATGTAACGTGCACTGTTCAAAGTGCCGTTAATGTGAACAAGAGGTTACTGAGACGTGTAACAAATAGCATCCCATACCGTCATGCCAGGTAATGAGCCAGTATGACGATGACGAATGCATGCTGCCAATGTGCGTTCATCACGATGCCACCGAACAGGGATGCGACCATCTTGATACTGTAAACAGAACCTGGATTGATGTGAAAAAATGACGTCTCGCCATTCTTGCACCAGGTTCGTCGTTGATCACAGCATTGAAGACGATCCTGTCTGTGATGCAGCGTCAAGGGTAGCCGCAGTCATGTTCTCCGAGATGAGAGTTCATGCTTCTGCAAACGTCATCGAACTGTTTGAGCAGACGCTTATTGTCTTGAAAACGACCCCAATTTTTGACTGAGGGCTTGTGATGGGGCTGTACGAACTATTAAGGCCTGCCACTGACGGCGTTCCGTATTACCGTCCTGAACCCACCGATTCCATATTCTGCTAACATTCATTGGATCTCGACCGACGTGAGCAGCAATACTGTAATACGATAAACCACACACACAATCCCAGTATAATACAATTCGACCTTTATCAAAGTCAGAAACTTGCTCGTACGCATTTCTGCTTCTTACACGAGACATCACAACAACTTTTTCACCATGTAACAACATTCAAATGCAATTCGTGTATGAGAAACAGGTGCTTTACGGTGCATTTTTGGGCATATGGGCTGCGCTAATCATTTGCATATCACATCACTTTGTTCCTGACGTTTAAATTTCACATCTGTAACACGTCGCCTTTTTGGTGTAGCAATTTTAATGGCCAGTAGTGTGTACTTTGAAATTTAGTTTTTCCACATTTTTACATGAACATAATTTTTTGTTAATTGTCATTGTCATTGATTTTTTTAATTAATTTTTTTGCAAAACTCCTCATGCTCCGCATTGCATAACATGAGGCTTACAGACATAAGTGGTAACACAATTATATCATTTAAAACAAATTTGGGAAAGAAAAACATTTAAGGCAAAAACATAAAATAACAAGGAAGAGTGGAAATACACAAATATAAACAAGGGGAGGTACCAATCAAACTTTAAAAATCTGTACAGTAAACAAATATTCTTAAAACATTTAGGATTTCAGTACAATTGACCAACAAAAACAAAACAGGTGGCCAGGAAATACCTAAACGTGTGTTTTTTTTCAACTCCTTTTTAAAATTCTCTCTTTTACAGAAATATAGTTTACCATATAACAATACATGTTCCACAGTTTCAGCATCCTGACCACAAGAACAAATATCACTACCAATTAAATTAAATCCAGGTAAAATAGCTCTTAAAATTTCTATGTCCTGTTAGAATCTGGGATAACTTGAAACATGCTTTTTCTTTAAATCAAAAGAATTGTGAAATAAGCAAGTTTCAAAATTCTTAGATTTGATGGCCTTGCTGTAAATTAAAATCATTTTTTTTTTCATTAAGCCATAATTAATAGACATTTTATAAATTCTGGTGCTTTGAAAACAAAAGAATAGCAAAGAAAAATACTGACGAAAAGGTTTGACTGCACGGATACTAGATAAATCGCACATTAAAGAGAATATCTTAAATGACATGCGGTATAGTCTTAAAAAAACCAGGCAAATGCAGCTCTCTTTTTACGTAATTAGAAAAGACTTTTGAATCTTAACACTCAGAGGTAAGAAACAAATGAAGAGAATATTTAGAAAAGCTAGTAATGAAGCGGAATAAAATAGCAAAATATATTTTAACTCTACAAAGAGTTCAGAAAGGGAATTGATTTCCATCTTGAAGGTAAAAACAATGCAAAAAGTACATACTGATGAAAACATAGCACTATGAAAATAAGAATACGTAGAGCCATTATTTGAAAAATGAAAAAAAAGTTGGCCAAAGGTTGAAATGTTACTTGATTGACACCAAAAATTGGTCATACAAACGAATCATGATCCCTTGATGTAGTTAGAGAAAAATACTGGAATTAATGCAAGATATTTAATGTGAGCATTAGTTTTGCAATCATTTCATTATGAAATTGTTTATCGACCGGGGAAACAAACTAAGAATGCCGATAGTTTGAGTCGTATCCCTTGAGATTTAACAAAACATATTTGTAAAGCAATTGACAGAAAATAAAATTCTCCATTTCTTATATAATGTGTTTGATAACTGTGATATCTGTATTTTAATGCTTGGTATTTGTATTTTAATGCTTGGTATTAGTATTTTAATGCTCGATATTTAGTATTTGTATTTTAATGTTTTGCATTTGTATTTTAATGCTTGATATATAGTATTTTTGTATTTTAATATTTGGTATTTGAATTTTAAAAAACTAAGATAGAAAAATTGGTAATGATACGACTTATATGCAAACAAAAGGGTTTTTCTATGTTTGGGATACTGCTTGATTTAGTTGCGGATAGAGAATAGGAAGCCTTTAGAAAGCGCGAAGTTACTATCAGTAAACAGGGGAAAAAATCACAGAATGTGGAAACAAGAATAATTTAAAATCATGTACACAATTGCAGAAAATTGTTTATTTTACTACTTCTATCCTCTTGGACACAAATATATTAACTCATATTTTTCAAGTTTAATTCTTGGCTTTTTATAAATGTTATAGATAATTTTGGTCATCTTTAAGCTTTATTTTTTTGTAGCATTATCAGTTCAAAATATTTGTAAAACCACATTTCCTTTCAAAACAAATTTTTTAACAAATAATGCGTATTGACAGTGTGATATGATCCGTGGATTTATGAGATAACGTAAAGAACTTCCTTTATGTAAACATTTAGTTTATATAGAAAAGAAATCTAGATTATAAAAGAAAGATAGTCTTTTATCTGCTTTAAATATCGAATACGTAAGCAAAAGGCCTTCTTGATTTATTGAAATATTCAATTATTAACTGTTTGCAACTTTATAAAAACGCATTTGAAAAGATTGAAAACAGAAACAACATGCGAAAATATGATTTACAAGATACAGATCATTATTCATGTTTTAATATTGTAACAGTGCATTGATAGGATAACAATAAATCTCAAAAACGAAATTGTGCAAAATCTGGAATGGTCTTAATGTAATTTAAAAAATTGCTTATTGCCGAAATTGCTAGGTCGTACATAAACATATTACTTTATTTATTTTTGTGTTCATCTGCATCAAATGTAATTAGTTTTTAAGAAGGTTTCCATGGTATTAAATATCAAAAACAAAATAATTTATTAATACTGAAATTATTATTCAAATCTTGATGAAGCAGAAGGGGACAAGGAAAAGTAACCTGTATTCTAAAAGGCGTCATTCGTATCATTCAAATATGAAGAGATATAGTTGAGTAAACTTTATTTCTTTTCAAAATATTAAAACTGTTTTCTGTATTCTAATACTATTCAACTCTTTAAAACCGAAGTATTTTTCATTGAATGTTTATGAACAATATTCCCAAAATGCTTTCCATGATATATTTAATTATAGCTTTTTGGAGAATCCCTTTGAAATGAAAACGAATCCTTAAAAGTTGTGGTAAATTTAGCGTTTTTTTAAATTAATAGAGTGTGAAATTAAAATTTATAACGATTTTGAAAAGCAATACATGGAACAAATTTCACAATCGAAGTGTACCGAAGTTTAGTACAGGAAATTTTTGAAAAAAAATTGGTATATTTTTTTTACTTAAAAAAATAAGAAAAATCTGCGAAAACTAATGAGAAAAAGTAGAAGAAAGTATTCTACAAAGTTGTTTCAAGATAGCAGGAAAACACTCAGAAATATAACAAAATTCAACACTATGCAAACGGAAGAAAATCCTGTTCAAAGATCCTTTCTTCCTGTTTTGATTCTTCTTCATGCAATGGGTATGGAAACTCTGTCATATCCTAAGGGTTTCAAGCAAAACCAAATACTTCGATTCGCATGGAATTCTCCAAAATACTTAATTGGCCTTTTTCAACTTTTCGTCATAATATTTCAATGTATGATAACTATAATATTGCCCACGAAGAAAATAACGATCTCTGTTTTGCTTATGCATCTTTTCCTAACCTTTTCGATTTATTCAGCATACAGAACTAGAACCTATTTCCTTTTAATCATAAAGAAGATATCAAAGGCAGCATCAAATATATGCATTAAAAAAGGGGGAAAATATAATAAGTTAACATTTGGTTATTGTATTTTTGCAATCATAACAGCAATGTGTTGTGCATTTTTTCATTTCACTTCTGGTGATCATACATATGTTAGAAACACTATTATCAAATGTTCTTTCATTTCTAAGAAATTTAAAAAGTCCTTTTTAATATTTATTGATATAGCAACAATAATTAATCTAATACTTTTAACACTATTTTACATTTCACTATCGGCGTTCTATGGACTCGCTTGTTTCTACATTAAAGTTCTTTTCTCTCATACAAAATTACTAGTAACAAATGTTAAAAAAAATTCTGAATGTAAGCCCATAATTTCAGCCTATTTGAAAATTCGTAATAGTATGGAATCCCTCGAACAATTCATGTCTTTCTCAGTTTTCATATTAGTAGTCAGTAGCATGTTAGGACTGTTCTGGTTAAGATATAAAATGCTGTTTAAGAAATGCTGCTGCTGCTATCTGGGCTCCACCACGGGAGGATTGTCTCACTGTTCAGTAATTGGAATAGTGATACTATCAGCTTCTTCCGCTAACAGAGCGGCAGATATTGCCAAAGAAGCTGTTTTGTCTTTGCCGGGAAGGATCCCCCAGTACTACAACGAACTCAAAGCAATATTAATAAAAGATTGTAAGCAAAATGTTTGTTTAACTTTGTGGAAGCTGTATAAAATTGATAGATCTCTTATTCTTTGTGCGTTGAGTGTGCTCATGAATTATGGAATACTCATAGCAACTTTAGGTACAGTAAGCAGCTAAAGTGACAAATAACAAAAATGTTGTTTTCAATGTGTGTGACATAACAAGTACAGCAATATGTCGTTTTAACCCTTTATCTACCGACGGTACTTATAAGTACCATTCACTTTAAAATAACGTAGAATAACTAATTTTACAAATATTCTGACAATACTTATAGCAAAGTAATATTCTTTGAAATCCCCTCTTCCAAGATTTATGGCAGCACGGGTTCTATGATGAGTATTTTAGCGGGGAAGGCGAATAGTTTTATAGCAGAAATTGCGTTTTCAGTGGATTGCAAAGATCATCATTTTTGTCCCGAAAAAATAGTTAATGTCAAATTTTAAGTGTCTTATTTTTTTTTTTTTTTTTTGTATATTAACGAGGACCTTAGAAAACAATTTAACTCTTTATTTTAAGTGAACAGTGTGTAGAATCTATTTTACAGTGGAATAACTTTAATTAATTAGCTTTAACGGATTAAATTCCCCAATGTTGAGTGTTTTGTGTATGTATATCCCTTAATTTTCAATGTAGTGATCCAAAAAATTATTGCATGAAAAAAACTGCAGTGAATCATAATGCGGTAGATAAAGGGTTAAGGAGACAAAAAATTTTTCATTGCTTTGTTAAGCGTTTAGCATCCATTGTCTTTTCTAAAATTATATGAGGAATGCTTCAGTACGTAATACTAATCTAATTGAGAAAGCATATAAATTAACTATGTCGTACTTAAAAATGAACTGAAAATGGGGAAGTTAAGTGTACTGAATCATCATTTATATACATCAATCGGCCAATCTGCACTATTCTACCTTGCGAGAACTTTACTCATAAACCGTTTTTAAACACTTTATTTAGTCCTGTGAACGTTTATTTATACGATAGATAAAAAATTTCAAACACCTGTTTCTGTTGTAAATTATTAACAATATCTTTGAACAGTACGATGTACTTTTTTTTAAATCCCCTTTTAAGTTTCAGTAGAAAAACTACTCCGTACCTATTCTCGTATAATAAATATAATCCCTTTTTTGGAAAGTTTTAAACGAAAAAAAATGCAATTGATTTTAAATCGAATATAAATATGTCTATGCTTACAAATAAAAATTATTCAATTTACGCTATCCAATGTTTATATATTTCTAGTCATGTATCTAGTTGCAAATTCCCGCCTATATATATATATACATTTAATTATATACATATATTTATGAAAAAATTTTATGATTTTCGTAATTTCTTTTATTAACTTTTCTCTCTCTGTATAAAAAAAGATTTCCGTGATGATGTAGTAAATTTACTTATTAACACGCTTTTATGAGTTTCACCTGTATGTAACGGAATCTTTGAACTCGATTTTTACCCACTTTAAAAGGTCAAATTAAGTTGAAATTTTACATTTTTGTCAAAATCGGATGACAACATAATAATTTAATAATTTTGTCACATTGTCCTGATCAGGATCATCAGGATTAACGATTTCCCATTTTCAGATTTGGTGACTACCAAAACAGCAGATAATTGATTCAGAGGTCTCGCCAAATTAAATAATTTCTCACAAACTCTTCGATTCAATGCGTGTGCTTTTTTATGTCTAACGCTGATGTAAGTTTTAGAAAGAATATCGAGCTCTTTTTAGAGAAAAATATCCATTCACTTAACACCTTCTGCCGCATTAAACATTTCAAAATTAGCTCTTCCAGATTTCCTTCAGTTAACTGATCCTACATTTTTCAAACCAGGCAGTATCGAATCACTGCTAGGATGTCAATGGGTATTCCAGATTCTAAAAAAATGACGCATTTAAAATTAATTCATCAATGAATAAATGATAGTTTTAAAAGCTAAAAAAAACACGCTTTTATTGTGGATCAAGCTAAAAAAGGAAAAATAAATTATAGTTAAAAAAAACTAAAAACACGCTTTTATAGTTAATCGAGCTAAAAAGTAAAAAAGAATTCTTAATATTGGAATAAAATGATTAACGAGAAAATTAATGTTATTGTGCTAAAAGCATTTGTGGGGATTTGTAGTACATTTTTACACTATAACTCAGCATTTTGGAATAGAACTAATCTACACTATTAAAATTTGAAGTTAAATAAGCGTATATATCTCACCACACGCAAACACAAGCACAACGCAAAAACTCACCAAAGGTACCAAAAGATTGGGAATGATCCGAAAGAAATCATCATTTATTATTTATATTCCGATATTGCTATTAGTCAAAAAAAGATGTTAATTAAAAACCTTAAAACGCATAATTGTTTTACCCCTGTGTGTTGTTTCTTTGACGCTGCAAAATTTGAAGAATTATGAGGGGATTTTTTTTTTTTTTTTTTTTTTTTTTTGCAATTTCCTATCAAACTTAGACAAAAAATAATTGCAGAATCGAAAAGATCATTTATTTCGCTACGAGATACGGTGTAAATTTTTGTACAAAAAAATAATATTTTCTATTTTTTACGATTTTTTTAAAAAATGAGTCAAAATCGATGCGTTTTTATGAAAAGGATTTCTAAATCATTGCGCAGGAATTTGTTTTCGTATTAATGAATTGATATTCTACACTAAAAAAGTCCATGTCTTTCCCTTTTAGAATCAATAATTTAAAAAATAAAATGTCGAAAACTTTTTTTTACGATTTTTCAAAAAAATAATCGATTTTTTAATTAAATATTTAATAACTTCGTTATTTATAGAGATAATCGCAAGAAACTTTTTTTCCATATGTCGAAAGTTATAATCCGTCCTTTGTCCAAAGATTGAAAAACACACTTAAAAATTACGAATTTTAAGAAACTTTTTGTGTTTTTCGTCTAATAACGTTTTTACGAGATTCCGTAAGAACAATATTTTCCTTACACTTTTTATTTAAAACTTATCGTTATTTGTTATCAATGTGTGAAATTTGGAAACTTTAACTTAAATATCAAGCACTCAAAAAGAAATGAAAATTTTAAAAAAACATTCGCAAGATTTTCAGCGCTTTGCGCACGTGCGAGAGGAATTACGGAAGGCCGATTTTCGCGTAAGTGACGTTTCAGTTTAAAAATAAGTCGGGTGGAAGGGAGGGGGGCGTTCAGTGACGTAAGACAGTGGGAATTTCCCCGTGTTATGCTCGCTGCTCACTCGAGTTATTTATAGAATCATTTGATTCATTATGGATGGATAATTGTTTTAAACCGCAGGCTTTTATTTTTTATAACACACAACTAATACTTTTCTTCATTCTTAAAGTATTATTTATTGAAAATTAGTGGAATGAAAAACCTCATAAATAAAAGAAAATTCTGAAAAATATTTTTAGTACATAATATTATTTTCTTTTTGAATGACTTTATCAAGTGAATGTAAATAAATTTTCAGACTTTTTAACCTTTTATTCAAATATACTTTTAATCTAACGTTCATGAAAAATAGGTTTTCGACGCCAACTTTTGTCATTGTTTTAACAGTTACATTGTTACAACAATGGAGACAAATCTAAGTTGGCGTGGAAAACCTATAATTAATTTTAAAAAATTAATGAATTAATATTTGCCCAAACTATATTAACATCAAGTGTCATCCACTACAAGTTTAAAAAAATTCATTTGAACTTGATTGGATGAATAGAAAGTATTTTACTAACGATTGAAAATTTGAACAAGATATACATAGGGAGAGAGCGAACTAATATTGGGAATTGAAAAAAGGTATAAAAAATAAAAGTGCACACTTTAAAAATACAAAGAACAGAACATTTATAATGTAAGTGAAGTGGCCCTTTATTTGCCTTTGTTCCTGAAACGTGAAAAATTTAACTACTACTTTTTGAGCTTGAACTAACTTTACATATTGTCTTAAATTTCAGTACCATTAATTTACTGTTATTTTTCCTTGTTCTTTAAAAAAAAAAACAAGATTATGCATATTTTTGTGTCTCAGAAAAATATTTTTTTAAATAAGTTTCTAAGCAAAAAAAAACTAAAAAATTTCCTTTGTGTGTTAACATTTGGAATTGAGGACTCGTAATGTGTAACAGATTTTAGTAATACTTTTTTTTCTCTACGAAAATGTTTACTAGACAAGCACAGTAAAAATCATTAATTTTTTAACCAATAATGTACATCTAAAAGCTTAAAATATTTTTTTTTAAAAAAAGTATTATAATATATATTCTTTGCGTGAAAACAAAGGTTTCGCACAAATTGTCAGCCAGAAACCCAAATATTGTTTTATATCTAGCATATCTGCTCTGTCACACTGTGCGACCCATTTTAAAAAATATATATCCTGAATATTAAGTCACTTGTTACAGAAAATCTCAAGATACAGATTTTGTAACATCAAATATTCAAACATCCGCTACACCTATCGTATGAAAGAATCAATAAAACAACAAAGATTCTAACATTTTATATAAAATCGGTCAGATTTTATCGGAAAATGACGCGATTTGTGAGGTGCCAATAAGCTAAAAAATGATTTGTGAAGCATTTTGTAAACAGTAGCTTAGATTAAGTGGTACTTATGTATTAGCGTACTTAGGCTGCAATCCATCTGTACCCAGCTCATTAATAAGTATAGCGTAAAACTAAGTTAACCCCTGAATATTGATACATTTCAGCAGTACTTCTTGCCTACTTCCTACTGCATAGCATAACCATTTGGTCACAAAATAAGTTGTTATATATTATTGCAGCCTATTGGCGGTATTTTCTGAAACGAAGTACACTGTTGCCAATTCAGCGTGGACGACACAAAGAAAATGGCAGTTGCCAAATTGGCAAGTTATTAATAGAGTTGGCAACTATACATAAGTACCAAAACTTCCTATGATATTTCGGTTCTTACATATAATCACAACCTATTGTCGACATAACATGAAACGAAGCACATGGTTGCCACAATTTAGCACGTACAATACATGCAAATTTTTTAGCGTTGGCATTGGTGCGATAAAATGTAAGTAATAACATTTTTACCCATTGAAAAAGAAAAAGGACAGTACTTTTCCTGATACTTACATATTAACCGCAGCCAAAGTGGCACATTTTTCACCAAAATTTGACTGTTTTTTTCTCATATAAAACACGTAAGAATCTGTTTTGATATTGTGGTGCAAATTCTGCTGCAGTGATGCCAATACATAAGTACCTTTTTCCTTTCTTGGCAAATTCCGTGTTTTTCAATTGTAACAGAAAAGTAGAAAACTAAAAAAAATGACACTCAGCTCAAACTGATTAGAATTAACAGATTGCCAATGGTGTGTGTGATTTAAGTTAGAATTTCTATTTACTTATAAAATGTATTGATTTTTTTTCCCTTCTGAGTTGCCTAAGGTAGTTTCATAAAAATCAGACCTTAATTTATCTATTTAAAGTAGCTGTTTGGTTTGAATTAATATTATAATTTCTACTATGTGTAAGGTTACTTTTATATTTATTTTTATTTTGTGTTATACTGTCCATGTATGATAAATATATATATATATATATATATATGTATATTTCACTTATCATTATAGCTATTTATCATTGTAAGTACTCATTCATTTGCTCTTAGCAATAAAATTATAATTTTTAATAGAAGTATTGCAAAAAAGTATTGTCTCAATTAATTTTTGAGCAACACGGTTTATTATTTATTTCATTCAGTACTGTTGTTGGTTCTGGACTATTTCAACGGGAACCTATTTTATCCGTTTTAGGTGAATTAAAAATTTTAGTTCCAACTAATTAGTTTTTTTTAGTATTGTATTACATCTAATTTTCTTTTGCACTTTAAAATTTAGAGTTAATGCAATTTTTGTCATGTGACATTATGGTTTAACTTTCCTTCTTACAATCTGTTCTTCATATAGATTTTTAAAGATTTTATGCATGTACATTTCCATGACCTTTTCTTTGGTTGAAAAAAAGATGATTGCTTTTCTTCCTTCATCAGCAGATGCTGATTACTGTTGAACATTATGAGAAATATGTGCAGTTATTTAGACTTGCATTCCAATGGTGAAATGAATAAAAAAATGGATAATATTGAACAATTTGTTGATACTAAAAAACAATGCAAAGAAAATATCAGATTATCATAAAATCTAGCATATAATGCTCACCTATACTTTTGAGCTGCATTTTTTAATGTTTGTTATGTTCGCCGTATAATGCACACCCTCTGTTTTACAAAGAAACCTGAAATGTACATATGCAATGCTCTCCTGTTTTGAAGTCCTTATTGTAAGGTATAGAAAAACATAGTATACTTCTATATAGAATTACAACGCTTTAAGTTCATAAGGAGTGACATTTCCCATAGCAGAAACATATTACTGCTATTTCTTTTATGTTATAATTTTTGTTTATATTTTCATTCTTTCATTTCTATTTACCTTTTTAGCATGTTAATTTTCTCTCTTACATTCAAATATATGTTTTTATGAAAGCATTATTTTCTGTGAAGCGAAGTTTCAATGTGAACACTCATTAAAAAATTATTTTTAAATTTTGGGTACACTATTCTGCAATGGCTCTACCCTGTTAGATTATTAGGCTACAATCCATCTGTATCCAGCTCATTAATAAGTATAGCATAGAACTAAGTTATCACTTGAATATTGGTACATTTCAGCAATACTTCTTGCCTACTTCCAACTGCATATCATGACCATTTGGTCAAAATAATAAGTACTTTTGTATTATCGCAGCCTATTGGTGGCATTATATGAAACGAAGCACACTGTTGCCAATTCAGCATGGACGACACATAGGAAATGGCAATTGCCAACTTGGCGAGTTATTAATAGAGTTGGCAACTAACTATACATAAGTACCAAATCTTCCTATGACATTTTGGTTCTTACATATTATCCCAACCTATTGTCGACATTACATGAAACGAAGCGCATGGTTGCTACAATTTAGCACGTACAACACATGCAAAATTTTGAATGTTGGCATTGGTCCAATTGCTTACAAATGATGCAAGGAAAGATCTCTGAAACTGCTGAAGATCGAGAAGGGAGACTTAAATATCAGAAATGTCACACGCTCTTCAAGAATGACTATTTGGAAAGATAAAGAAAATGCTGCCTACTCCTACAATCTAGAGTACACGTCTGATGCGTTATGTATTCTTGGACCCATGTCAAATACTTGCCAACCATAATACTTACTAATGTTTCAATTTTTCATATTTAAGATTTTCCGTGAGTATTTTGTTTGTTCAGCACTGGTTATGGTAATTTCATCAAAATTAAGGCTTAATTTTGTGATACCGTGACTCAAAAGTTAGTTTTAAGCCAAAAAAGAATTGAATATGTTCCTCATTTAGTTTTATGAAGATGATATACTTTGTACATATCATATTGTTCATATATGATATGTATATTTCAATTATCACTAATTATGTTGATTGTTTATCTCATTAGGTTCATTAAGACTTTTTTCAACATAAGTCTGTTTGAGATAGTTTTTTTTTTTTTTTTTTTGGTTCTTACTAATTTAATCTTTTCACTCTTGTATTACATCTGAATTTTATATTTAATGTACTATAGACGTTAGACAGAATATCATCCTTTCGTCGTGTAATATTAATTTAATGCTACAGAAAATTTAATTTAATGCTTTATTACAAGTTAGGCTTATTTTGTATATTTTTAACAATTTTAGTTTGTACTAATTTTATTTTCTTTCAGTTGAAGGTTCCCTAATGTATGTTATTTATGTTAAAATTTTAAGGAAATAGTTTATGACATAATTTTTTCTATTGGTTTATCTATATTTCACTCATAGTTCCCATATCAGAAACATACTACTGTTATTACTTTTTTGTTATAATTTTTACTTATATTTTCATTCTTTCATTTCGATTTACCTTTTTAGCATGTAAATTTTCTCTCTTACATTCATATATACGTTTATATGAAATCATTCTTTTCTCTGAAGCGAAATTGCAATGTGAACACTCATTAAAAAATTATTTTTAAATTTTGGGTACATTGCTCTGCAATGGCTCTATCCTCTTTAAAATATATTATATCTGCAAAAAAAGCTGAATTTAATTTATTTTAAAATTTAAACCTTGATACCAAAACCACTAAAATTCTAACATATTTTATCTAAAAAACAAATTGGTTTTTCTTCCTTCATCAGCAAACACTATTTCCTCATCATTGTAGGAAAAGGGATCAGATGTTGATCAATGTTGATCAGATTTTTTGTCGCATGACATCTTGCATCAATTTTGCTTCTCACAATCTTCAAATATATAAATCTATTTATATCATTTGTGATCCAAAAGTTTTTAAGGAAAAAAGATGCCACTTGATACAATTTTCTCATTTTTGGATTTCTTTAAAATTCAATGTTGATGTGATTTTACGTCTCATGCATCCCGGTTTAACTTTGCTTCTGATAATATGTTCCTCATATAGTTTTATGAAGATCATATACTTTGTATATATACTGTTCATATATGATATATATATTTCAATTATCACTATAATTAATTATCATTGTATTTCCTCATTTGTTTGTTCATTGCAACAGAATAACAAATATTTTTTTAACTAAAATTTTGCAAAAAAGTATTGTTTAAAAATTAATTTTTATCAACAGGGTTTATTATTTCTCTCATTAGGATCATTATGGTTTTTTTTCAACGTAGGTCTGTTTTAGATAGTTTATTTTGGTCCTTACTAATTTAATATTTTCACTATTGTATTACATCTGAATTTTATATTAAATATAATATAGATGTTAGATAGTATTACTTCCATTCTTCATGTGATATTAATTTAATGCTACAGAAAATTTAATTTAATGTTTTATTACAATGTGTAGGCTTCTTTTATCTATTTTTTTTTAAATTTTAGTTTGTACTAATTTTATTTTTTTCCAGTTGAAGGCTTCCTAATGATGTTATTTATATTAATATTTTAAGGAAATAGTTTATGACATAATTTTTTCTTTTGGTTTATCTTTTTCAGATTATTTCACTCATAGTTCCCATAGCAGAAACATACTACTGTTATTACTTTTCTGTTATGATTTTTATTTATATTTTCATCCTTTCATTTCTATTTACCTTTTTAGCAAGTTAATTTTCTCTCTTATATTCAAATACACGTTTTTATGAAATCATTCTTTTCTGTGAAGCGAAATTGCAACGAGAATACTCATAAAAAAATTATTTTTTACTTTTGGATACACTGCTCTGCAATGGCTCTACCCTCTTTAAAATATATTATGTTTGCAAAAAAAGCTCAATTTTATTCACTGTGCTACAGGGACACAACGAACGATTTTCCTTTCTGTATATGCTGTTGGACTATTAGTTTTGTTTGTTGCCATTTTTTAAATTAAATGAATGAAGTTATATTTGAAAAAACTGTATATTACCCACTGTCATCCACTACAAGTTAAAAAATAAATAAAAGCAGTGTCCACATATATTATGGTTCATTATTAATTGCCATCCTTATTTTCTATGTCTTTTATGATACTTCAAGCGTTCTCTAAAGTTATAAAAATAATTTTAATTTCAAAATATTTTTTCATTGTTTTACTGAACATAATATAATTTTGTATTATATTTTTTTTTTTTTCATTTACATACCACTTATAAAAATATTTCTTGAATATGAAATTCATTTTACACACATATAAAAATAATAAACAAAACATAATTAGCCATACATTACTTTTGAATAATATAATGAAACTGATAATCTTTTATTTTTTTTTTTAAAAAAAAAAAAAGGATAGTTGAAAATGTTAAACAAAAATAAAATAGACACTTTTATCAATTTTATTTGTCCTGTTTTACGTTAATTTTACCGATGCACATATGAGTGTTAGCATATTTTAATTCTGAAAAATATATACTATTTCTTAAAACTGCAATAGCCTGTGCAACACAAAGAAATTTCGAAAAGTATATTTTACTGAAGCTTTTGCTTATGTAAGTACAGAAAGCCCGTGCAACGCCGGGTCATACAGCTAGTAATAGCATAATTCAGAAACGAAAATGTATCTATAAATGTTTTATTTTAAAGGTTCAGATTATAGAAATTGGGGAGAAAAGACAAAAAGAATTACCTCAATATACTTAATGTAAAATTTTCTAAGCAAACTTACCTAAACGAATATATGTTAGCTTTGGAAGCAATGAAAAGAGAAAGACATACGGTTCACTTACCATTAATAAAATTTTAAACAAGATTTTATTGAACATTCCTAAAAATTTTGGCATACATACAAAGCGCATCCAGAAAGTAAATTTCCCTATTTTTCCTTAAAAAAATAACTCACACTTTCAGGAATATATTTCTTGGCGATGTTTCAGCTATTTTGCAACATAGCCACCACCAGAATTGAGACATTTGTTGTATCATGGGATCAACTTTTTTTTTTTATCTCTCTCTGTCGTAGAACTCTGCCGCCTGTGAATGGAACCAGCGTGTGACAAAGGCCTTCAGCTCTTCGTCGTTGCCAAAACACTCACGGGAGGAAAGAATTTCTTGAGGTATATGAAAACGTGAAAATCACTGGGAGCAAGATCAGTGTCATAGAGAAAAAGCAATGCAAAACAAAGATTAAGAAATATGATAATTGTTATTTAGCGTACTGTCAAAGTGTGTGATTCAAGCAGAGCAAGATTAATTTCAAAAGGTGTTCAATCACACTATAACAAATGTTGATTTCATACGGCGAATCATCTCATACACAAACTCACGGTCACGATCACCATTTCATATTATCACATCTGCAAACATTTTGTTCGGAATAAATTGAATTCCTCTATAGAATGTATAATAGTATATAAGAGGGGTATCCAACCCAACTGACCTTGCGAGCCACTTCGGAAAAACATTATTTTATCGCGGGTTGCACATAAAAAGATGTACCTTTATATCAGATTTGGGAACAAAAAACATTTATTGGAGTCAAAACTTAAAATAGAATTAATTATTATTATGGTTTTCATTATTTTTCATGTATACAGACATGGATAATATAATAATGTTTATATAATATAATAATCCAATGATCAAATAATGTTTAAAATATTACATTTGCCATTTTCTAGAAAATTACGGTGTTCCTTTTGAATTGATTTTTCGTCACTCATTGTTGAAATTTGATTGTGCTGTCATTCGCAAACAATTAAGTATACATTGCCCTTTACCTTAACCGTCCTGAATATTAATTTTAAACTTTAAGAAACATCTCCAACTGTCTCTTGCTTTTTGGGCACTCCAAACAGAAAAGGCAGAGGAGAAATGAAAGTCGCACACATAGAGAATCATGTACCATCCATAATAAAGGATATGCATAATGCAATTCGAAATTTATTAAAAAAAGTAATTTAATATAGTAAAATCAAATATAACTGTTTGATAAAATATAAATCTATTTTATAATAATATATATATTATTTTATAATAATATATATATTATTTTATAATAATATATATATATTATTTTATAGTAATATATATATTATTTTATAATAATATATATACTATGTTATAATAATATAATATATAAATCTATATCTCATTAAACACTTCTATAGAAAAAGTGGCACGTTGATCCAAAAAGTTTCGTCCCCCCCCTGGTATATATTAATCCGCAACCCCAATGGAAAAAAAATACTTCATACTAATATGTCAAAATTATAGTACGAATCAGTTCAACAGTTAATTATTGCACGAATCAAATGAACAGCTGTGGGAAGCACATTTGCTTATATTGGAAATATATGCAAACATATCTACATATATAGAAACATATTACTTAAGTTTGTTATAAGAAAACTTGTAATAAAAAGGTTTAGTACTAATATAACAGAAAAATAGCAAGAGAGTTGTTAATAAATATAATAATAATAAAATAATTACTCTCTTTTTTGGAAAATTGTAAGAGATTAAAGGTATTTTGAAAAATTATAACTAAAAAAGTGCTAAGTAATAACGTTCGCTTTCTGATTTCTATGGAATTGGAGTACATATAATATAATTTATCAAAGACTGACCATGAAATCTTGATCTTCTTTTAAATAAGGAAATCATTTAAAATTTATCCATCCGATGTTAATGAGGTCATATTCTTAACCCCTTAAAAATTAATAATGGGGAATTTCAGTGCAATGAAATAGCGCAAATGATGTACGTGATTTGAAATGTAACACTGCACCTTGATCAAAATTTTGCATGGTGTATGTTGGCTCTAGCAAATTCGTTCGAACCAGGAAAAACTAAAGAAAATAAAAGCAAAAATGGGAATTATCTATCATCTCTTTTCTGTGGAAAATTTGGTAAGGGATAATAGCTGCTGTGTGCTGCTATAACAAAAAAATAATTCAACGATTTTTTTCCCCATAGTTTTGACTTTGAATGAGAAGTACACTCATGTCCATAAATTAAGAATCACACAGAAATTGAACTCTAAAATAAAAATTTCACCTATAGAATTATCACACATATCTTGAAGAAGAATATGCAAATTACAGGAAACCACCACATGGCACGGATAGTACGTCACAATGACGAGAGTGTCATAGAGGGGTATATAAGGAATGGTGGCAAAGAAGTAAAATTGTTCATAAACGCTTTAAAAGCCTTTCAGTGCAATAACCGTATAGTTAGGGCACAAAGGAAGCATTTGGATAATTTTTTTACGTGGTAGAATTATTGGACGACTGGAATGTGGACGTACCCAGCTGGAAGTATCCGAGGAACTTGGAATCACCCAGAGTATCATCTCCAGGCTTTGGCTACGATTCCAAGATAATGGTAATGTAAGTAGATGTTAAAACACAGGTCGCCCCCGAGTTACAACGCCAAATGAGGACCAGTATTTGCCAGTTACAGCCAAAAGAAACAGACGGAGCACAGCATCAGACCTGTCTAGTCAGCTCTCTTCAGCTACCGTTACGACAGTTTCAAGGCAGACCGTGTACAGACACTTAGAGCAAATTGGTCTATATGCTCGTAGGCCTGTCAGATGTGTTCCACTTACCGCAACTCACTGTCGCCTGCGATTAACCTGGAGTAGAGAGCATGCATTGTGGACACCACAACAGTGGCCTTGTCTGATTTTTTCCAACGAGTCCAGGTTTAGTTTGCAGTCTGATTCTCGCTGGACTTTAATATGGACAGCGCCAGGTACCCGTTACCACCAAGAGAACACCATTGAACGATACCGTTACGGTGGTGCAGGATGGCTCGTTTGGGGAGAAATTATTCTTGGTTCCGGAACTGACCAGCATGTTCAGAGTGTAACGATAAGAGGCCACATCTCTCGGGATGTCATTCTGGAACAACATGTACGTTTGTTTCGGGACGCCATGGGTGCAGAATTTCTGTTTATATGGATGACAACGCCCGTCCTCTCCGTGCAAACATTGTAGACGAATGCCTTCAATCGGAGGATATCACCCGTATGGATTGGCTAGCATACCCACCGGACTTGAATCCAATAGAGCATGTGTGGGATATGCTTGGCCAACGAATTGCAGCCCGGCAACCCCCTCCCACCTGTCTACCGGAACTTCGGAAGGCATTGCTTGATGAATGGTGTAATATTACCCAAGATCAGATTGATAATTTGATACTCAGCTTGCCTAGGCGTTGTAAGGCCTGTATTTCAACGTCCGGGAGACATACTCCGTATTAACCATCATACTAACCATGTTATACTGTTTTTTGTAAATAGGTTCTTTATTGAAATTTGCTCCAGGGAGTAAAAATTGCAATTTTTATTAACTATGTCAAACATATAGCATATTTTTTGCTCTTTACCTTTTTTTTTAATAAATAGACTTAAGAAATAAATCTAATTTGTTTTGCTTCTGTCTCTTTCTTTGCCTGAACTTCATTATCCTTAATTTATCAACATGAGTGTGTGTGTGTGTGTGTGTGTGTGTGTACATATATATATAAAATTTCCCCTCAAATAAATTCCAAAATGAAAAAAACTTTAAAAATCTGATATATAAATTTTTTTAAAAAAGAGTCGGTGGGCTGCCACTTACGTACTTCCGGGCCACATACGGCCCACGGGCCGTGTGTTGGACACCCCTGGTATAGAATGCTACTAGCTGTGAAATCTATCTTCGCACCTTCCCCAGTTTTGATTACGAGGCGTGTTTGTAAATTAAATATAGTTTAGTTCTACCGCAATAGAACTGCTAGTATCGGAGCTCAACCCTTACGTACACGTGGTTGATTGTCAGTACAGTGATATTATTACAGTCAGAATGTGTTGTTTTTGCACATGTTAGTGAGTGATTGAAATGTGTAAGATGACTACCGATCCTACGACTGTGAAGTGAATTCCCTGTAATCTGTTTTTTCATCGCAAGGATTGTTAATTCAGTTGAAATCCATCGTCGACTTGCGAAGGTGAATGGTGAAAATAAAGGGTGTTTTTTTTAGAGGTATAGAACTTTAAATTGCAATAAAACAACGATGTATTATTCGATTGACATGAATTTTTTTTATTCGAAAGATAATCTTGTAGCATTACATTTTAAATATGATTTCTGGCATATGACTGCCACGGCTGGCTCGGATGTAGTCCAATCTGGACGTCCAATTTTCGATGACTTTTTCCAAACATTTGTGGCCGTATATCGGCAATCACACGGCGAATGTTGTCTTCCAAATGGCCAAGCGTTTGTGGCTTATCCGCATAGACCAATGACTTTACATAGCCCCACAGAAAATAGTCTAGCGGTGTTAAATCACAAGATCTTGGAGGCCAATTCACAGGTCCAAAACGTGAAATTAGGCGGTCACCAAACGTGTCTTTCAACAAATCGAGTGTGGCACGAGCTGTGTGACATATTGCGCCGTCTTGTTGGAACCACAACTCCTGGACATCATGATTGTTCAATTCAGGAATGAAACAGTTAGTAATCATGGCTCTATACCGATCACCATTGACTGTAACGTTGTGGCCTTCATCGTTTTTGAAGAAGTACGGACCAATGATTCTACCAGCCCATAAAGCGCACCAAACAGTCAGTTTTTCTGGATGTAACGGTGTTTCGACATACACTTGTGGATTAGCTTCACTCCAAATGCGGCAGTTTTGTTTGTTGACGTAGCCATTCAACCAGAAGTGTGCTTCATCACTAAACAAAATTCGCTTATGAAAATCGGGAACAACGGCAATCTCGTTTTGGGCCCATTCGACGAATCTACGCCTTGCTTGATGATCGTTTGGATGAATTGCCAAACCAAACTGAGAATAAATCACTTGACAGCTGTTAAATCGGTCGCCATCTTGGAAAGTAATGCCAACTTAAACTTCTATAACTGGAAAAAAACACTCTTTATAATGTGTCATCACGCGCGAATGGTGAGAAAGTCGATTCGACAACTCAATGATGATTGCACCAATGTCCTAGATAAAGTACGGAGTGGATGGCCTTCTGTTGTCAATGATAGCTTAGTTAAAAAAGTGAGTGAGAAAATTCATGCAGAAAGAAGGTTCAAAATAAGATTGCTTTGTGATGAGTCTACACAAAAAGCTGTTCATTGACGGCTCTACTGTCGGCATGTTTCTTTCTGGAGAGATTAGTTTAGAGAAGTTGGGTTTCCGATATCCCTTTAAGACCCGAATTATTTTTATCTTTAAATATTAAATTCTTCTCGTTATTAATACTATATTGACCCCAATGACACTGGGAAAAATAATAAAAAATTCTCAATCCCCCCGGAACCTAGACGGCACCCGCACGATTGTGCGGGTTGGGCGTTATCTGTGAAACAGGTCACCTATGAAATGTTACGATTGATACATTTTTAGCTCTCAGTTGATAGAAGGACCTATCTTAATTCAACTAAAATTGTTACAAATGAGGAAATTATTGATGTATAATTAAATTTTTAATTAATTCATTATTTATTTACTGTAAGAATCTTTTGTTTTGTTTTTGACAAGTATAAATAACCATTGCATTTTTCACAAAAAGTTTTCGAACTGCTGTCGTAGTTTTCAAATCTGCACTTGCGAGGCCTCGAAAGGTCATCAACACGTCGAAAATGGCTATATATGTTAAGACTTTTATCCTGGAATGGCCAAGATAAAAGCCTTGACATGTATAGCAGGAGGATAATAACGCTTCGATCTTTTTGCTAGTGGAATTACAACACTCTGTTATCTTCATAATCAGTTAAAATACTTTAGTTTGTAGGTGGAGTGGCTGATAACGGTTCAACTATCTCTAACTTAAGGTATCCGTCTACGTTTGGAACCGTGATTTTGAAAAAGTGCATAAATGGAAAACTTTCATGATATTTAGTGTCACTTAGATTAGAATACATGTACAAAATTGTTTTAAGGACATTTTGACAAAAAAAATTTATTTTATTACAATAATTTGGCAAAAAAACTAACGTAGAATAACCTTTTTTCAAAATGTTCTCCTTTTATAAAAAGTGCTTCTATAATAATAATATTTTGCTTATATAAAGTAAAGACTTTTCCAGAGAGTCTGGACTATTTTTTGAAACATTTACATTATTTTCAGAGTTACAACCAATTGAAATAATTATCGGAGTTTTTTTCTTAAAATTTCTCTCCTCTGTTGCCGTAAAACATGAATAAACCCCCTTCTAAGTTATTTATTTCAAAAATTCTTGTTGAGCCTCTGTACATAGGTCTGAGCTTTATACAGGCAAAATATTATTATAATAGAAGCATTTTTCACAAAAAGAGAATATTTTGTAAATTGGCCATTCTATGATCATTTTCTGTCAAAATATTCTACTTAAATTATTTTTTATTGTAATAATATTTTTTAAACGATTTTATATACATTTTCAAAACTAAGTGACTCTAAATATCACAAATATTATCCATTTATACGCTCTTGTAAAATCGCGTGTCCGAACGTAGTCGGATACTTTAAATATTAAACAACCCATTTTGATTGCTAGAGGAATTTTATAAGATTTTGTATCTTGTTTGCACAGAAACCAAGAATTTGAAACTGCTAAATCAATGTAATGAATGTGTTCAAGAGACTTTTATGGTAAAGAATGATCCAAAATTGTCTTTCCCATTTCAAATATTCTCATATTTTTCTTCGTCGCTGTCATCTGAACTTTCTCCAGTATATGCGATTTATATATGTTTCGTTCTCAGCATTGTTATCATCCGAGAGATCACTTAAGTTTTGATCTAAGTTCAATCTGATTTATATATATATATTCATCAATTGCAAAATTTCTTTTTCTGTGAGAATTCTTCTCCTTTTTAGACAATTGAAAAAGTTTTTAAGTTATCACAATATTCCATGAAAAAGAGAAAAATGTATCAGGAAATTTTATTACTTAAAAAAAATTATATATATTTAAACCACACCATATTAACTCTCACCGGAAATCTCAGATTCTTTAGGGGGGGAGAAGAGATATGAATGCAAATATCTGTGGAGAGGATAAAAATGCCATATTCCTCAACAAATGTATGAACAAGAAAATTAATTGCAAAAGAGAGAGAGAGAGAAAAAAAAAGGGACTCACACACATCCATGGCGACCCCCAAGAAAATTTGGTATTAATTACATAACTATATATTTCATTTTTATGTAGGCTTTTATCAAAATTATTGAAACAGAAAAGAAAATTCGCATGGTGAGTACTTACCTTTACAGCTGCAGTGACTCAAGTAACTCCAACCCGCACGATCGTGCGGGTAACGAAATCCCAAATCCTACATGCAACATTAATAGAGTATAATTAATATTTTTTCTATTTCACAATTATTTAAACATTAATACAAAAATTTGTATCGAAGCAATTAGAAATATATTGATAATTACACGACAGATACAAAGAAGACGTGTTTTCGTTGTATTTGAAAGCAAAGCTAGATTTGCCAGCTGAAGTAAAACATGGACCCCCAACCATCGTCTGTTGATAAAAAGTAACACTTGACGCTATCTGCAAACCGGCTCAATCGTTAGATTCGTGATTTTCTTACATACGACTCTTTCAGAAGCAAAAACGTATAAGAATATCTAACCCGCATGATCGTGCGGGATGGGTCTTACAGGGATATAACAAATGTCTGAACAATAGTGGGAATCAGGTGGTAACTAGAAAAAGTTTCCACGTGCTCTTTAACGTAAAAATAAATTTTTTTTAAAAAAAAAAGGATTATTACGTGAGTTTTTTCAAAACGGTACTTTCTTTCCGGACACGCCTCTTACATCTATCATTATATGGGAGATACCGTTGATTGATTGATTGAATTGATTTATTGATTGAATATTAACGTCGCACTGTTCAGCTACACGAGGGCTTTTGGCGACGGACCACGTAATTTTGAACCATGGTCAACCCGTGACGTGGACGACAAATGTCCAATGAGCTGGCACCCCCTTCTCTAACTAGCACACCAACGGGAGGACGTTTCAGCTCTCGACAGATTTAACGTGCATCGCTGCCCTACAAGGGCTTTTGGCGGGTCTTTAGTAGTACCGGGCTCGAACTCGTGACAAGGCAAGCCACGGTCCGATACCTATACCACTCGGCTACCGCGGCCACGGTCCGATACCTATACCACTCGGCTACCGCGGCCACGGAGATACCGTTGAAGTTTCTTGGAAAGAAAATAACTGTCCCTTCCCCCCCTTATTTTTTTTATTACATGTTTCTGCAAGAAGAGCAGTTACAAAGAGTTTTTAACTCTGTTTTTTGTTCAAAAAAAGAAAGGGCTATTTTTAACTATAATTTTTTAAAGCTTGAAATCCAATACAAAATATATAGCGATAAATAATATTCCCTAGTTTTAAAACTGAAAGAAGAAATCGATTTACTTAGATTAGTATGGGTCCGTAAACCTTTTGCTTGGAATCGAAATTCATGAGTTGGAATTGATCAGCATTTTTTAATTGATTTTATTAATATCGTCTTCTAAAGTAACGCATAGATTATTACTGATAGATCTCGTAATTCTGAACCTCTTCGAAATCCCAAGCATGGCACCTAAGCTGGCATCCAACCCTTTAAGCTTCCACATCACTCTAGTGTGAGAAATTTGAACTATATATATACGACACATTAAACGTGCATCAGCTACTCAATGCAAACCTACTAATTTTTGTTCTACTCAGATTCATTCGCCAATTTTAATGTTTTAATCCTTTTCCAGCTTCCCGAAACGTACCATCCTGACTCACCCAGAGTGTAGCTCAGGCGCTGTGAAAATTTACACTGTGCATTTGGTTTTTACCGAATTATTTCACACGTGCTTTTTATGATTTCGAATAATTGAAAAATACCACTCGGTGATATTTTCTTTAATAAGAAGTCCTTCTGCTGAGCACCCGCCTAGGCATGGCAATCTGAGATCGATTAATCAAAGAATCAATTTCTCGGGCCAAAAAAACGATTTTTTAAATCGATGTTTAGCACTGAATCGATGTTTCATCCTCGAAAATCGAAATTCAATTTTTTCTGTTTTGGTAAAAACCATAAAATTATTTACAGTTATTTGAATGTGCTATCTTTAAAACCCGTAATATTACGGTTTTGGCGGTTAAAGGGTTAATTTACTGGCAAGAACAAAAAAACTGTATTTATCATCACGTTCACTCCATAGTCATGATGTATATCAGTATCGTTGGATCAACTGTTCCTTGTGATCGCTTTTTTTTTATTGCCGGCAACATCGCAAGTGATGAGCGGAACCGCTTGGATCCCAGTAGACTTGACAGACTGTTGTTTTTAAAAAAACTTATATATTAAACATTGGGAACTATAATCTATATTATCTATTTTCTAAACTTTTTAACGTAACAAATACATTTAGAAAATAAATGTCTTCCTTTATACCTGATACTCTTTGATATGGTAATAAAAATAATTGTAATTGTTGAATTTCCTGAACTAAAAGATATCGAACTGATAAGATATCGTTTATTTTGGTATCTTTGTTTTCATAAGATGGACTTATGTTTCCATTGTAAATGCAGACCCAATCGAAAAAAAAATCGATTCTTTAGAAATCGATCTTTTAGACTTCGACTTTTTTGTGAATCGATTCATCAGGTTGCGATTCGAATCGATTTAAAATTCGGTCTTTTTCGGAAAGAATCGCCATCCCTACACCCGCCTTCACGCTTGTCTAAAAGACACTTTGTTGACTACATTCCCACGAAAGAGAAGAAAACTAATCTAACACAATAGTATCCTATTTGCTGCTCAAAGGGAGACAGTAAAGGGAAGAAGGTAAGACAAGAAATAAAATTCAACTGTGGTGTTGGGGGTTGTGTGCAGAGTACCGGGTGTTCGAAATTATCGTACATGATCATATTTTGATTAATAATTTCCTAATCATTTATTTAAATGCAAAAGATGTAAATAAAATTTGTAATTTGAGATAAAAGCGAGGTATTCTAAGCTTCATATTTATGGATAGTGTGAATAGATTTCACAAATTTAATGATTTCTACCATACAGAAAATCAACTTTACAGATAAATTACTCATTATTTTAAATAGATTTTTGTACATTAATTTTTAGGAAATTTTGTATGCGAATGGTGCCATTATGTTTAGAGAGACATGTATATGTTTGAAAATAAGCATAAAATACTGACATCTTTTTATCCATAATCCAGACATAAAAAGAGCCTGGAAGGGGGTCAAAGAGCAAAATATACAAGTGCATTAAAAATTGTATACAAAAAATTGGTTTTTGGAAAGATGAATGTGAATTCTATGCATTCAAAGTAATATAGAAATACTTTTACTCTGAGTAGTGTTCAATACCACTTATTTAAATTTATGTAAGCAATTTTTATGTGAAACATTTATATTAGTTATTAAAAGTCATCGAAAAAAATTATAAACTCTGAAAAAATTCACATATTGCTATAGAACGAGAACTTATCATTACATATATTGTACACTAAATTATTTTTCATTTACGAATATTCATTCTTTTCATAATCATTTATACTTTTTATCGTTTCAAACTGTTCCTTAATTAGTAGGTCAATATTTTTAAAAGAAGAAACAAGCGTACAGAAGTTCAAAATGTTCGAAAACCAGATTTATTTTACTGTGCAATTGAGTCTACATTAGAGACAGCTGTTCAAAATATTTTCAGTTAATACTGCAGTTAATACCAAAGGAATTGAAAATATTTGTGTGCGTGTGTGTGAATTGACATTCTTGAATCGTAGTGTAGAAAAAACTTTTAAGTATAATCACAGAGGAACATTATATACGTTTTAAGTGTATTTATTCTTCGTTTTTAATTCACTTTTAATTGCGATATAAAAAAAAGTGTTTTATCTAAATAAAGTTAGTACAGTGTTAACCTCTGAAATATTTAGCACATAATCTTAGATTTTTAAATATATGAACCTGAAATATTTTTTGATAATAATGATATTAAAATTATATAACATGAATAACACGAAAGATAAAAACTTAACAATTGATACAAAAACATTCCATCATTACTTAAAGCAGCGTAGTGCATTATTTTTTTCTTACTCCAGGTAATGTTTAAACCCTAAAGTTATCACTGCAGAAAAAAAAAGTTTTATTTGTCAATACAGTTATTCACTGTACCTAAAGTTGCTAATAGAATTCCATAATTCAAGAACACACCCAAGGCACAAGGAATAAGAGATCTATCAATCTTGTACAGCTTCCATACAGTTAAAGAAACATTTTGTTTACAATCCTTTCTCAATGTTGCTTTTAGCTCATTGTAGTACTGGGGAACCTTTCCAGGTAAAGATATAATAGCTTCCTTGGCAACATCTACTGCTGTATTAGCGGAGGAAGCTGATAGTAGCACCATTGCAATTATTGAACAAAAATACATTTCTCCAACCATGTAGCTGACATAGCGTAAATAACCATTTATATTAAAAAACATGATTTTATAACTTAACCAGAACATTCCTATCATGCTACATACTACGGAAATGAAAACTGAGAAACACATGAAATGTTCAAGAGATTCCATAACGTTACGAATTTTCAGATATTTGGAAATTATTTTCTTACAATCACCCATTTCTTCAATATTTCTTACCAGCATTTTTATATGACAACCAAAAACTTTAATGTAGACACAAGTTAATCCATAGAATGCCGATAATGAAACGAAATGCAGCGCAAAAAACATCGGGTGCATTCCTGTAAGAATTGTAAATAGTATTACCAAAAACTTCTTGAATTCCTGAGAAAAGAGAGCGCATTCGGTAATATTCTTTTTAATAAATGTATAATCACTGGAAAAAAAATAAAAAAATACATAACACATTGGTGTTATAATTCCAAAAACACAATAAGCCCATATTAAAACTTGATAGTTTCGCACTTTGTCAATGTTGGCTCTTGGTACAGCATTTGACAACTTATCTATGATTAAAAGAAAATGTTTTCGTGATCTAAAAGCAGAATAACTCGAAAGGGCTAGGAAAAGTCCCACAAACAAAACGGATATTGATATTTTCCTTTGAGGTAATATTATACTTAATAAGCACTGAAATATTATGATGGAAAGTTGAAGAAGGCCAGAAAAGTATGTTGGAGAATTCCACATAAGTCGGAGTATTTGGTTTTTCTTGAAAATTTTAGGACACGATAGTGTATTCATCCCCACAACATATAGAAGAATTTTAACAGGGAAAAAGGATTTTTGAACAGAATTTCCTTTCTTGTACATAATGTCTATTTTTGTAATAATTCAACTTTCCAAAGAACAACCAATTTTATAAAAGCATTTCCTTCCGATATTCCTTATTAAGTTTAAAAGACTTTTAAATTTTTGAAGAAAAAAGGTAGAACTACAATTAATTAATCCAGATTTTTTTTTATTACACTAACTGGTTTTTCGATGTTGAAAATAGATGAATGTTTTCCTTTCTTAAAACTCTTTAGTTTTCAGTTTTCCCTACTGTTTTTGAAATACCATTAATATCATTTTATTAATTTAAACGTATTTTTAGATTTTTCAAAGGGATCCTCCACAACTATAAACAATTATTTCTTGAGCGAATATTTTTCTAAATATTGTCCATAAACATTTAATTATGAGACTTCAGAATGAAATAGCTGATACGTAAAAGAGAAAACGAAAAGTAATAATAATAATAACAATTTTTTTAAAGTTTTACTGAGAAATAAACTTAACCAATATTTCTTATATATTCTGAATTAGAAGAAAAAGGACTTTTTGAAAACGGGAGGGGGATCCTGAACTCTCAACTCTCCTTCAAAAATATTTTTCAACATCAATTTCGATTCATATAAAATATTTTGTTTTCGTTATTCAGAACCATGGAAACACATTATCAAAATTAGTTGCATTTGGTGCAAATGTATACAACAATAAATTACATAGAGAGGAATAGCAGTTTAGAAATCTCTATCAAATCTTTGAACATTTATATATTATCAAGCATAATTAGAATAATTTTATTATTATATTAAGTTCACTCTTGGTACCAATCAAATTTCGTTTTTGAGATTCATTGTTGTTCTGCTAGTATACTATTATAACAAGAACACATGAATTATGATCAGTATCTTGAAAAGCAGATTTGAGTATTTTGTTTCTTCAAATCAATTTTTACATGATTTCATAGCACTTAGTGATTGAATAAGTTTAATGAATCAGGAATAGTTTATATTAAGGTACTCGGAAATAAACCCTTTATCTACCACATTATGATTTACTGCAGTTTTTTCATGCAATATCTTTTTTTTTTGAATCACTATATTGAAAATTAAAGGATATGCATAACAAAATACTCAACTTTGGGAAATTTAATCCGTTAGAGCTAATTAATTAATTAAAGATAATCAACTGTAAAATTATATACACTGCTCATTTAAAATAGTTAGTCAAATCGTTTTCTAAAGTCTTTATTAACTTACAAAAAAAATAAGTCTCTTACCTTTTGACATTAACTACACTGCTGGACAATTGCTAAGGACGGATAACACTATCATCCATAGCAACCACAAAATGAAAGGAAGCAAAATGTGGAAAATTAGAATAAGTGCGGGATATTAGTAAGAAGAGAAGTATGAGTATGCAAATTTTTTTCCACGTCTGTTCATCACGTGATAGCGTTCATAAGAGCTTTAAAGGTTTTGACGCGTGTGGACAGTTGTTGTTTCAAGTCAAAGTTTTACAGGAAAGATTTAATAGACGAACTTAAAATTTTTGCCATGTCTTCCCGACATCACATAGATGATTTTATGCGTGGCCGAATTATTGGAAAGATCGAAGAAGGGCGAAAAATAATAGATGTTGCCAGGGAGTTCGACATCGCTCACAGCGTTGTTTCACGGCTGTGGAAGTCATTTAAAACTACTGGAATGTGTAGTAGACAGCACGGGGGAGGTCGTGTTAGAAGTACGACGCCTGCAGGAGACAGATATATCGTCCTATATCAGCAAAAAGGAACAGGCGCACCACAGCTCAGCAGGTGGCAAATCAGTTTCTTGCTGCCTCAGGAAAGCAGATCTCCCGAAAAACTGTTGCCAGATGTTTGAAGGGAGGAGGACTATACGCACGCAGACCTGTTGTGTGTGTCCCATTGACCAGACAGCACCGTACTGCCCGTTTGCAATGGTGTCGTGAGCATCACAATTGGACTGAACAGGACTGGGCATACGTACTATTCTCAGATGAGAGTAGGTTCAGTCTGTCATCGGATTGTAGACGCCAACTGATCTGGCGCGAGAGTGGTACTGCTTATCGTCCAGAAAATATCCAGGAAAAGGACCGATATCCGGCATGCAGTATCATGGTGTGGGCCGACATCATGATCAATGGCCGCACGTGCCTACATGTGGTTGCAAATGGGACTATGACGGGCCAACGATACATTGATGAAGTTCTACTTCCTCATGTTCGTTTTTCCGTGGTGCTGTCGGTGATAAATTTGTTTTTATGGACGACAACGCAACATGTCATCGAACACTCGCTGTTCAGGATTGTCTAGACAGCGAGAGTATTCAACGTCTCGTATGGCCAGCGCGTTCTCCAGATCTAAACCCCATTGAAAATGTGTGGGATGCTTTGGGGAGTCAAGTTGCTGGTCGAAACTATCCTCCGACAAACAAGAACACCCTCATCCGTGCACTCACAGAGGAATGGGATAAATTGCCTCAACAGCTGCTGGATAATGTTGTGCAAAGTATGGTACGACGTGTGGAATGTTGCATCGCACTCCATGGTGGACATATCCCGTACTAATACCTTTCTTTAAGGTGCCTGCTGACTTTTAGATGCATTGTTCCATTTCTCCGTACGCAGATCAAATGAACATTTTTTTTTCTTTCAGATGTTTCACAGCTTTTGTACTTTCCAGAGAACAATAAATATTCTTTATTCTAATGTCTGAACAGTGTGGCAACTATATTTTATCCTACTAGGCCTCATGTCTCGCTTAATGTTATGCTACATAACAATTTGTGATCCGTCCTTAGCAATTGTCCAGCAGTGTATTTTTTCGGACGAAAAAGGACAATCTTAGCAATCCGCTGAAAAGGCAACTTCTACTGCTTCAACTATTCACCTTCATACTCATCAATCAACTGCTGCACTCATACTGCTAAAATACTCATCATAGAGAACCCGTGCTGCCATTTTTCTTGGAAGAGTAGATTTCAAAGAATATTCCTGCTAAGTATCGTCAGAGTATTCGTAAAAATGGTTATTCTATGTAGTTTTAAAGTGACTGGTACTTATAAGTACCGTCCGTAGGTAAAGGGTTAAACGAGTAAAAGAACAACCGCTTTGTATGTTGCAGGTCACTTTTTTACACAAAACTGAAGTTTCTATCTGAATAGCCTATTATTAACGTTTCCCACTTTTCTCAATAATATGTGGATTATATGAGGATATGTATACATGTATAAGCATATATTCATAATATTTAGTTACCGTAAAATCCGGCGTATAACGCGCACTTTGAACACAAAAAATACGATCGAAAATTAAGGGTGCGCGTTATACGCCGGGTATAAAAACGATAGCTTTAAAAATAACAAAAAGGATGGGCATATAAAAAAATTACTTCTAGATGTATCGAAACACTGTTTATTTAAAAGAAACGACTGGCCTTATGAACAAGAACAGTTGTAGTTCTAGAAGTATACTATTTTTTTAAAAGTCTGGGGTAATATACCTGGAATAAATTACTTCAAAATATAAAAACAATATATGTTAATATTTCAGATATCTTCGTTAAAAAGAGGGTGTGCTTTATATGGTGAACATACCTAAAAATTAAAAAAAAATTTGCTTGAAAGTAGAGGTGCGCGTTATATACGCCGGATTTTCTGGTATATAATTTTATTTATGGTTGACTTTGCCGATATTTTGAAATAATAATGCCTTCTATAATTAAAAGTTCAAGGATGAACAAAATTATATCTAATTGATGTCCAGAAAATGAATTTAGGGTAGCAGAAAAATGTTGAAAAGATATAAGTAGTAATAAAATTTTTCTACAGCATTACATGTTTCTCCAATTGTGCAATTATTTTCATTAATTATTGTAGTGAATTCCTGTTTTTCAAAAGCTACTTATCCTTTGTCCACAACAAAATTAGGCAATATCGAAAACTGAGAAAACTTTTTGTCTACATTTATGTCCCATCGTTACCAATGTCTTCAGTTAAGACTGGAATAACTGAAGAGTTTGTCATATAGAAGTGAAACATTTTCTGCTTACTAAAACCGTAGAGATATAAATTACTATTCTATTCCCGATCAGTGTAAAAATAATACTTTTTTACACTGTCCATTGATTAAAATAGTTTCCCCCTGTGATGAAATAAACTCATTCAGTAAGGAAGGTAAGATTCAAGTTGTGACGAGCTCACGCGTCTTTTCTTTAACATGCCCTTTGGGTTCTTTGGGCCAGAAATAATAACAACTTTTTTTCCAACCAAATCCAAGAAGTGAAGTGTGAATGAAAGATGCAAATTAACAAGCTTTTAAATATCGGAACTTAGAATAAGCGAGATGGCAATTGATGGCAAGTAGAGAAAGGTTAATATAGTTCGTGGTTCAAGTTTGGATAAAGATACGTGGCGGTGATTAGAAGTTATAATTGATAAAGATATAGAGAACCAAGGTGCATACCAGTGCACACAAGTAAATACAAGATTGCATTAAGGCTATTAGTGTTTGATTCTTCAGACTGCAACAAGGTAGGATTGACTATTTAATATTAGAATCAGTGATTGTATTAGAATTGAGTTTAGGCGATTCAGTTATTGATAGTGGTCCGAGTTTAAGTTAAGTCGTTATTATCTATATATATATTGTGTGTTGCATATTTTGCCATCGTAGATTCTCTCACATTAATTATTATAATTTAATTTGTTAAAAGTTTAAGTTGAAAATCTTAACAAAGATATATTAAGATTATGTTTCCTTCTAGTTCCTTCGTTAATCCTACGCCTCTAGCTCACGCTGATACTCCGAGATATTTTCTCCCAAGGGGGAATATCACAAAGTTTTATTGTCATAATCAATCTATACTTTTAGTGTCCAAATCGGAAAAAAATGAATGTCTTTACTCCTCTTCTCTCTCGTGCTTTTAATTATCTGACAAAGCAGCTATGAGCTTGAAAAATTACATTTTCACATTTGTGTAGTTTTTCACGTTTGTGTATTGAGGCAGTTTCATAAAATGAAATACTACCTTAATATTTGATCAAGAATTCTTTTAGCCCTTTTTTTATATTTTTAAATACGCATCCGTATATGGACTTTTATCAAGGATGCATTTAAGTCAGAAATTTGGACAATCTAACAATAATAAGGGATTAAGTAGCATAAACTACTATATCATATTCCAGTTGTGAAGGTCCCCTTGGACCTCACTTTGAGAACGAGAATAAATTGGAGTCATATAAGAACCAGTAGCCATTTTTATAAATAACTTTCTTTATTTGGTAATCTTTCCCAAATAGAATCAAAGACTTTTAATAACAAATATATCAAGAAATAGCTATATGAGGTTCAAACAAGGGTATTTCCTTTAAATTAACTTAAATATTTAATGATCCAATTAATTAACAATTAGAATGTCGATCACGCAGAGATTACCACGATAAGAGATCCCAAGATTATATTCTATAATGTTCTTATTGAACATTTAACTTTAATCTCGCTCCTAATATAAATCTTTAATGAGACTTCAAATATAAATCAATATTTACCACACTGAACTCAAGTCTTCTTGAGATTAAATTATCCAACAAGAAATCTTCAATTATAAATTTAAATTCACTATTATCACTTTCTGCTTCAATCTCTCTCTCCTCCTGCTCTAACTTTACGATTCCGTTTGACTTAAATACTTTATCTAATCTGCATATAACAAGGAATCCTGTCCTCTTTTTGGAGCTGATTGGAAATAGGTAGGAAATTAAATTTCCCTAAAAAAGACGACTCAGAAGTTTAGTGATAAAGTTCCGTATAGATTTGTCACACAGTGTTCAGACAATGGGATATAGAAACTGGATTGCAATTATGTCCGTGATGTAACAATTTCGATTGCAATGACACAATTTTCAATATTACAAATATTAATTACATCAAAATTAAAATTTTGAAACCAATAAGAATTTTTTTTGAACGAACTTTCAAAAGACATGCGATTTAAAAAAGCAAGTACAAAAGTACTAAACAAATATACTGTCATTTTAAAAGGGTAATAACATCTTTGATTTAAAGAATTCTATAGAGAGAGCTAAGAGTTAAGTTTCAAGTACTCTAAGTATCTGAAATATTTTAACAATTTGCAAATGTTTGGGAAACGCTTATATATCTACTTCCTTTCCGTAAAAATGATGTTTCTTGTTAATGGTCGAGGATTATTAGAGTGGAGAAAGCTTTAAAATATTTTACTGAATGTTCTAACGCTTGAAGGAATAAGGAGTTTTTGTGGGTAAACTTCAATTAATAGTTACAAAGAGTCACACTATGAGCCTCACCAGTTTTAGTTCATTAGGAATTCTTGTACATCTAAAAGGTGTTTTTTTAGAGGTATAGAACTTTAAATTGCAATAAAACAACGATGTATTATTCGATTGACATGAATTTTTTTAATTCGAAAGATAATCTTGTGGCATTACATTTTAAATATGATTTCTGGCATATGACTGCCACGGCTGGCTCGGGTGTAGTCCAATCTGGACGTCCAATTTTCGATGACTTTTTCCAACAATTTTGTTTAGCGATGAAGCGCACTTCTGGTTGAATGGCTACGTCAACAAACAAAACTGCCGCATTTGGAGTGAAGCTAATCCACAAGTGTATGTCGAAACACCGTTACATCCAGAAAAACTGACTGTTTGATACACTTTATGGGCTGGTGGAATCATTGGTCCGTACTTCTTCAAAAACGATGAAGGTCACAACGTTACAGTCAATGGTGATCGGTATAGAGCCATGATTACTAACTTTTTCATTCCTGAATTGAACAATCATGATGTCCAGGAGCTGTGGTTCCAACAAGACGGCGCAACATGTCACACAGCTCGTGCCACACTCGATTTATTGAAAGACACGTTTGGTGACCGCCTAATTTCACGTTTTGAACCTGTGAATTGGCCTCCAAGATCTTGTGATTTAACACCGCTAGACTATTTTCTGTGGGGCTATGTAAAGTCATTGGTCTATGCGGACAAGCCACAAACGCTTGACAATTTGGAAGACGACATTCGCCGTGTTATTGCCGATATACGGCCACAAATGTTGGAAAAAGTCATCGAAAATTGGACGTCCAGATTGGATTACATCCGAGTCAGCCATGGCAGTCCTATTCCAGAAATCATATTTAATATGTAATGCCACATGATTATCTTTCGAATAAAAAAAATTCATGTCAGTCGAATAATACATCGTTGTTTTATTGCAATTTAAAGTTCTATACCTCTAAAAAAACACCCTTTACAAAATGCGAGATGCGTTGAGAAATCGGAAATGAAGAAGTAGTTTTGTATACTTGTATGATATACTACTAATAGATAAGGGATAAAAAAGTACACGTTAAACATCAGTAATTATTCACAACTGTTCTGTTATGTGTTACCAATATGCTCTGTTCAAAGATGCTGGTCATCCAAATGCAGCATCAAGAAGGTCAAAAGATATCAATTTGAGAGATCACGCATGATAAAAAGCTGAAATGATTGATATTTGAACCTTTTACGAGGTGCTAATGACGATGAAAGGAATATTGTATGTTTCCCCCCAAGACTGGCTATATAACTGCTGCTACACCCATTGACAAAGAATAAAAGAAATTTTGAATGTCTGACGTACTGTAAAGTCGTGACCCCCAAGTTTGCTTTATTCATTGGGTAGCTAGACTGATAACACAGTTTTAGTAGAAAAAAATTACTTTTTATTTTCAATTAAGTAATGCTGAATTTACACCCGGTTGGTTATGTTCATAAGCTATATCTTTGTAAATCCAGTCGTCATAAAATGGGCATTGTCGAGGGTTTGGCACATTCTCACGGGTATGCAATTGGATTTGAATGCTGACACTCCATTGAAGTAATCAAGATGAATTTTTAGTGGGTTACCTTGCAAAGTCCGGTTGCCCCTGTAGCCCTTTCGATGGAGAAAAACAAGCCCAGATCGCCATTCTCAGATCTCCTGAGGATCATCTCCCCTGGGTGGCTGTCCCAACAACCTTTTTCGCTTCTATCACCGAATATCTCCGTTACCTTCGAACTGACTCTTTAAATACCCTGGAAGGGCCTCCTTCAAACCCTCAATAATTTTAGATTGACAAGCGTCGCGTCTCTGTCTTGGTCTCAACTGCCATTGGTTCTTTCGTAACAAATGCCTGTCACGACAGAGATTATCTATGTTGCTGTACCTTGTAAACACCATATGGAGTGCATATCAATTGACATGTCACTTAGATACTAGGAATACACTCCTTATATTTCTTCCCCAATAGAGGCCGACACTTCTTTTCTTTTAGGTACATCGTAGCCAACATGTGCAAGACAACGAATGAATGGATGGTTAAACAGGCGTGTCTTCTATAAATAGTTGTGAAGAAAAAACCATCTGGGTGTTGGAGATGAAAAGGGAAGGATGAAATCAAAGCAGTTCAAGAGTCGGGTCAACATCTACTTCGCTCCAGGACAGAGAGAAGAATAAGTGGTCCCCTTTGAAGAATACAATGGCCCATTTGGCCATTCTGCTCACCCCTTGTCCTCAAAAATTACAAGTGGGGTAGTAAAATGTCCATCTAATGAGTCGACGCTTGCAATACTTAGGATAACAACTCTAAGTAATAAGACGAATTTTGAAAACTCTTTCTATATAAATATGTTTTACTGCTTATATTAGAAAAATTTAGGTGGAAAAAACTACTTTAAGCGTCTAAATATTAGGTAGGGGAAAAAGAAATCTATTATTTTTTCGGTAGATGGCTGTAGTGTCGATATCTCGTGAAGTATCAATCAAGCAATTTCAAATTTGTGCTTGTTGTCAAGGTAACAGTTTAAACTAAAAGAACTGTTTTTTTGTTTGGTCCATTCACACACACAATTGTGAGTTACCGTGTGTTAAAAATGGAAGTCAACAAAGAGAAAATTCGGTACATTTTACAGTTTTTCTTTGATAAAGGCGAAACTGCGAGCCAGGCAGCTGAAATTCTGAATGGTGTTTATGGCGCCGATACTGTAACAACTAATTACGTGCAATTTTGGTTTCGTCGATTTCCGTTCAGGCATTTTTGATGTTAAAGATGCACCTCTCACAGACAGGTCCGTCGTCTAAAATGTCGATAAAATCACAGAAATAATCAAAGTTGACTGGCATGTTAGTAGTCGTAGCATCGCCCAGGAGCTAAAGATCGACCATAAAAAGTTTTAAACCATTTACGCAAAGTTGGATTCAAAAAGGAGCTCGATGTTTGGGTGCTACACCAATTAACACCAAAAAACACGATGGATCGAATTTCCATCTGCGAAGCCTTGGCCAAACGGAATGAAATCTATCCATTTCTTAAACTGATGGTGAATGAGGATGAGAAAGGGGTCACATAAGACAATATTGTGTGAAAATGTTAGTGGTAAAAGTGCGGTGAAGCAGCTCAAACGGTGGCCAAACCAGGACTAACGGCCAGGAAAGTTATACTGGGTATTTGGTGGGACTGGAAAGGAATAATTTATTATCAGTTGCTTCCGTATGGCCAGACACTAAATTCAGATCTCTACTGTGAACATCTGGACCATTTGAAGCTTGCGATCGACCAGAAACGGCTAGAATTGGCCAACGGAAGAGGTGTTGTGTTCCATCAGCACAACGCCAGGCCACTCACGTCTGTAGTGACTCGCTAAAAACTCTGGGAGCTTGGTTAGAAAGTTTCAATGCATCCACCATATAGTCCGGACTTGGCACCAAGTGATTACCACCTTTTTCTGACATTGCAAAACTCCCTGAGTGATAAGAAATTGGGATCAAAAGAAGATTGTGAAAATCGATTACTAGAGGTTTTCGCCAATAAGAACCAAGACTTCTATGAGAGAGCTACTTATGCAGCTACCTTTGAAATGGCAACAAATTATACAGCAAAATGGTGCATATTTGACACAAATCGCACAATCCAAAGCATGTTAAAACAAAGTTTTGAGTTTCATGCAAAAATAATGGATTTCTTTTCCCCCAACCTATTATTATCAATTGTCCATAACTATCACTAAATACTTACGAGGAAATTCAGATAAACAATGGTATTGCAATTACTCTAAGCTACTATGCTGGCTTTCGAAAAGGCAACACCATAAAGGACAAGAGTTGTGAAGTTTATTTGAGAGATGAGACAACACAATACATAGAAGAATGACTAAAAATGTAACTTTCTGTGATGAGTGGAGGACGAGGAAAGCAATATTTAGTGTTACCACCATTGTTAATAACATCCTCTGCTACACATTTCGGTGTTTAATGAAAGTTTTTCAACGCTCGGACAGTTGTCACTGTCCGAAATATCTAAACACATTGCCGTAGTTAATCTGATGTTAAAAGCGCGTGTTGTTTGCCGGTACATTTGCACTTCAATACTGGACAAAACGTAAGCTCAATCAATTTTATTATTTTTTTTCGTTTGAAACTATTTTAAAAAATGTAATATTAGTGTTTCAATTCACACAGTGTACCAATTTAAGAAAGGAATAAAATATTCTAAATTTTCATGGAATTACATTTTTTGCTGAATGATAGAATTATGTTTTTAATACAACTAAGAATATACATAAAATAAAATTATTCTGAAGTGAAATTATAAGGAACTGAAGTGAAAACTATTATTTTGGGTGGAACGAAAACCGGAACTGAACAGATATACATTTTTTTTTAGTTGAACCGGAAAAAAAAAAATTATTGTTCGCGCGCGCGCGAAGCCCTAGTAAATATACAGCTTAAATATATTTGTCTCTAGCCTGGCTGTGTTTTGCTTCTTAATACATCCCAGTATATATAAAAAGAACGTCCATTAGTGTTACAATTCACTCTTTTTATTGCGCTAACTGTTATTGAATATTTAAGAACAGTATTGCTCATTGTTTTGTTGTTGTTTTAAATTAGGAAGGAATTTATGTATTGTTTGCTACAGAAAACTTGAGGAGAAGAATCTTACGTTCGAAATATCAAATCGTGAAGTATCCCACAAAGGACGCATTTCAGAGCCTCATCACTGGGATACTTTCGAATATAATTCTATTACATTTGGACTGATTTTATTAAGAGGTACTGTACTATTCTAATTAATTGGGACTAATGGGCTAAAAGTGATTTTTTTCTAAAACAGCTTTTTTATCATTACATATCTTAAATAGACTGAAAAATTTGTATATTAGTATGAAGTATGTCTTCCTTTAACAGAAATCACCTTTTCAACCCGTCTTGGCATTGACTCCACTACAGTAGCATACATGTTCTTGATTTCCTCATCTTGGAAACACTAGAATAGCCCATTTTATCATTTGCTCGGTTGTCGTGCTATTCATATTTGCGAAACGATTCTTGACAGTATGCCATCAGCTTTGAATATGATTTAAGTCTGGGGAATTTTCAAGCCAATCAAGCTCTTTAATTTATTTTCATCATAAAAGTATGGACAAATTTTGAATTGTGATAAATGGTCAAGTCATGTTGAAATGTTTCTTTAAATGTTTCCATCATTGGAACAATATCTTACTACATAATATTTCTATATATTTGACAGAATTAAACATGTATTTAAGAAGAACTAAGCTTCCAGGGCCATTTGTCGTGAAAAAAAACCCCAACCATTTGCTTAGAAGTGTGTTTTACAATCTGCTGGATATAATCTGGTGACAAAGTTTCAACTTCACTTCGTCTAACTGCACTTGATTTGTATCCCTGCACAAATAAATGTTTTATCATTCAAAATAACCTTCATCCAGTCGTTAACAGTCCCATGGTTGGTAATTTTTTGGCCAATGCTAAACGTCTTTTCATCATTTTCTGAGTTAAAAATAGTTTTTTTCCTCAGTTTTGTTGCTATAAGGCCACCTACCAGAAACCTTTATCGTGTAGCTGAGGTACTCCCTTCAACACCATTACCCAATAAATCCCTTCAAATGTCTATGCTTGTCTTTCTTGGATATATTTTTCTATTTCTTATTAAAATTTTATCAATTCTTGGAGTAGTTTTCCCCTTGTGCCCATGTTTTTCTTTTCTTTTTGGAGACGAGGAATCAGAATTTTGAAATATTCTTAAAACACTTAATTCGATTCCACCTACTGTCATAGTTATATCTCTCGCAGTCATAGAAGTTTGTTCACTGAGAGCGATTTATTTTAGAACGGTTCATCGGCGTAATATCCATCTTTGAACAAATAAAAGTAACACATCTTATACAGAACGCAAAATTAAAATCACCAGCTGCCCCACAGAAAAGGCTCACAACTGAGCTCCTGATACATTAAAATGAATAAATTATAGTCAAAGTCGATCTATCACACTACCTAAAGGCAGATATAATGGGTTTGAGGTGGTTCAGGAGATCACTAGTGATGACATACGAACTCAAACAAGAAAAACATGCCTGTCCCAATTAATTCAAACAGTATAGTATCTAATACAGTAGAATTTAGTTTATCTGAAAGTTTATTATCTGGAGCGTCAAATATCCGGACCAGTGTTTTTTGTCAACTACATGTACTGTATATGAATACGTTTTCGAACAGTACAATGCTCAACAGTTGTTTCGTGTGAGACCAAGAGTGACGGGAAAACCAAGATCAGGGATATTTGGGGAATTTCAGTTGTGTGATTTGATAAAAATCTGCGCTGAATATTTGTTTCCAAGTCAGGGGGGTGTATACGTGCTCTTTTGTTGAGTTGTTAACTGCTATGACGTCCAATTCAAAATGGAAGCGCAACGTCTTGAACATAGAGACAAAACTTGAAATATTGAACCGTCTCGCGAAGGCAGAAAGTGGAGCGTCTCTAGCACGGTTTTATAATGTTGGAAAGTCAACAATTTCTACCGAAAAAGCCGAAGAACCATTTTAAATTTTGCGTCAAAACCTGACTTAGAAGATGGCTCGAAGAAAAGGAAAACCACGAGGAAAGCAAACAGCGTTGTTCTTGATCATGCACTCTGTTTGTGGTTTTCACAAAGAAAGAGCAAAGGGGACCCGATATCGGGCCCTTTGTTGTGCGAAAAAACTATGGGACTTAACGAGAAATTATAGACGGTTTGGCTGATTTTAAAGCTAGCACTGATTGGTTAAAGAACTTTGAAACGGGAGTCCATAGCACGAGGTTTTAAAGTCAGCAAGGAACGTGTTACAGCCATGGTTTGTGCGAACGCTAGTGGAACATACACTTTGCCATTGCTTGTGATTGGCAAATCTAAGAAGCCTCCTTGCTTCAAAAATTTTTCATGTCTTCCTACTCTTAACAAGGCGCAAAAGAGTGCGTGGATGAACTCTGCCTTTTTTTCTGAATGGTACTCTAAAGACTTCATTGCCAACGTCAAAAAACTTCATAGACGTGAAGAGAAAACAATCAAAGTTCTACGGATTTTCGATAATGCTCCCTGTCACCCACCTGCCGAAATTCTCAATGTAATTGATGATGGCTTCAGCGTAATGTATATTCCACCAAACTTCACTGTACTGGTGCAACCAACGGACCAATGCGTCATTGAAAAGCTCAAGATAAATTATAAGAAACAAGTTTTGAGGAGATTACTTTTGACGGAAAACGATGAAGAAAGTGTTGCTGTGTGCTTTTGCTGAAAAGCTCAATATGAAGGGCGCCTGCTACATATTAGCCGAAGCGTGGGACTCTCTCGAAAGACAGAGCCTGAAAAAGGCATGGAATAAGCTGTGGACAGATTTAGCAGGCAAAAAAGTCTTCAATGATGACATCAGGGAGGAGATTACCGACTTTGTCCAATCAATACCAGGATTTCAAGAATGTGATGAAGATGTAAAAACCTGGATGGCATATACGATGTAGAAAACTGAGTTTTTCAAATGCTAAATGTTGACGAGCTAGTGACTTCCGGGCAAGAAGAATCCGACCCTGTCAACGATGAAACGGATAAAGACGAGGACAACAACAACAACGAAAGTAGCAAGGTCCATGAAATACTGACGCGTTTTCTGCGTTAGAGACAGCTATAAAGTGGTACGAACAACAATGAGTACGAGTGCTGTCCTACTCAACTACTGTAACTCAAAAAAGAGAATCAGAGACCTTACAACGAAAACACGAAGGTGTACATTGGTATAGCGAAAAATAAGTGATTATTTTCCCCAATAAAGGTAAAATTGCGCCATTTCGCGCCTATTTTTCTTTTTCTTCAGGCATGTTTCCCGCATGTGATGATTTTCAATATTTGTATTGTGTCCGGTTTCATATACTGCATGGATCACATTCGGTTTTCGGTTAACAAAACGGTGTCCGATCCCAATTGATTCGGATAAACGATGTTGTACTGTATATGAATAAAATAAAAAATTTATAAAGAGAAAAAGAATTTATATAAAAGATAATGAACTCTTCTAATTAAGTAGTTGATGCAATTACGCCAAAATGTAGTACAACCGATTATTAATTCCAATCTTGTTCTATTGAGTTGAAAATCGCAAAAACTTTTCAATGCATTCTTTTGGAGGGGGATACGGTATTTTATTCATTTAAATGAAAGGAAATCTTAATTAAAAATTGGCACTTCGTAAAGAAGAAAGTTCTATACTCTACTGAAGTTTGTTAAAGTGTGAAAAATAATTTGTTACAAATTTCCCTCACACAATAGGAAACCTTTTAAAAAGAAATCAGAATCACTAGGTTTCAGAACATCCCTATTGACATAAAGCAAAAAAGAAATTTCTAATAACGTACATAACAAGAAGTTATTAATTGACTTCAGGAAAAAATAAGAGGTGAATTCCAATTGAATAAACGACTTTTTAGATTAAATAAAATGTATCAAAGTTGAACGCCCATTTTCACTTTTAGAGAGAAAAAAATATATAATGTTTCCCTTCTTTTTCGTGTTGATACGTTTTCTTTCTGAAAAGAACTCGGAAGCAAAAAAATAATTCATATTTAATAGCTTCACATTATATTAGTGATAAAAGATATCCATAAGGTACCATTAAATGTCATTATTATGCACATGTCTAATCGTAATTGTTTGTGTATTTTAATATGTTTACCTATTATTTTTGATACTGTTATGGTATTCATGCGACTTTAGCTTATTTACCTTTATCAGTCAATTATAAAAGATATAATAAAAAAAGAATAAGCATTAATATTTCCTATATGTAAACTACAACATAAACACTTTAATTCGAAAGTCAAATATTAAAGTTTGATTTATAAATTTATCACTAGTAAACAATTTAAACAATAACTGATTTTCATAATATTTTTTATTTAATTCAATTAAAATCACTACAAAGTATTCCTTATGTAAGCGTAAAAAGATCTGTTTTCTAATTACAGTATGGTCCTATTTTCTAGTATAAAAAAATTGCTTAATTCTTTCTTGTGGTTTGTGACGGGGCTTTACGCGACTTTCAATTTATAATCCTCTTGGGGAATCTTTGGGGCAGCAAACGCGTTATTTCACAGCCATCCATCTCAAGAAGAAACCAGGAGATGCAGATTAGTTAGTTAAAGTTTAATAATCGTAGATCAGATTTTTATAGATCCGTATACCAGTGACGTGAAGAAACGTGAATCGTTGATCAGAAGGAGGGGAGCCGCTGAAAGCCATGTCAATACGGTAAGAATTAGAATTACGGCGTATGACTAAAGGACGGGTTTTAACTACTAGAATAAATCAATGAATTTAGAATTATTAAAATAGGATTGATTAAAGTTAAACTTTTCGAATTTCGTACGCTTATTCACATGAGGTTGTTCCTCTTTATATCAGTCCAAGGGTTCCCTTTATAGATTGCTTGTTATGGAATATTATCTTTGATAATAATAAATTAGATTTATCATGGTTAGTCTTGGTCATCCATCTTTCCCTCCGACAGACTTAGGTAGACAAGATGATGAGGAAGCGTCCCCAGGGGGTAGGCCATTACAAGTTAAGTTCAACCGTACTTGTATACAAGTCATTTAATATAATTTATTTACCAATAATATAAAGTGTATGACGGGCTCTCGCGTCTTTTCTTTAACATGTCCTTTGGGTTCTTTGGGCCAGAATTAATGGCAACTCTTTTCCAACCAAATCCAAGAGGTGAAGTGAGAATGAAAGATGCAAATGAACAAGCTTTTAAATATCGGAACTTAGAGTAAACGAGATGGCAATGTAGGGTAATGTATGACAATTGATGTTAGTTTGTGGCAGTTGATGGAAAATAGAGAAAAGTTAATATAGTCCGTGGTTCAAATCTGAATGAGCTTTACGTGACGGTGACTAGAAGTTATAAGTGATCGAATATATGAAGGTCAAGTTGCACACCAGTGCATGCAATTAAAGACAAGAGATTGAACATAAGTCAATATTGATCAGTTCTTCAACCTTCAATAAGGTAGGATTAACTGTTTAATATTAGAATCAGTGATTAGGCGGTTCAGTTATTGATAGTAGTCTGAATTAGATTAAATCTTATTATCTAAATATATATATTGTGTGTTGCGTATTTTGCCATCGTAGATTCTCTCACATTAACTATTATAATTTAATTTGTTAAAGGTTTAAGTTGAATATCTTAATAAAGTCGTATTAAGATAATGTTTTATTCTAATTTAGTTCTTTCGTTAATCCTACGCCTCTAGCTCACGCTAACACTCCGAGAGATATTCTCCCGGGGGGACATCACACGTGCTAATCAATCAAAACTTAATAATAAGTATTAATACTTTACAATTAATGCTATGGTATTTTATCGATATTTTTCTTGCTATTTATTAAAAATTTAAAAGACATTCAACAAGTGATATACACACAAAGCCCTTCTTTTCTCTAATTCGAATTAGAGAAAAAAAATAGATTTGATCTGTATGAAGATATTTTTTAGTTTTTATCAGAAATACATTGAGAAGCAACTTTTTTTTAAAAAAATAATAATTTACCTCAGGAACATAATGGGAAATTTTTCTTCACATAATGTAAAAGGATTTTTTCAACCAGTTCTTCAGACTGACAAATACTCCAACATTAATTTCTAATTTTGATTTCGCTATCTTGTAGGAGGCAGAATGTTTTGTTTCCATTTCTTATTTATAACCGAATTACCTCATTTTTATTCTTCATACAAAATGTATCCTACGCGTCGTCTCCTATTTTGTAATGCTAATGGATTTAAAACTTTCTGGATATACAAAAAACTACTTATTTATGAAATTTTTCCAAATATTTAAAAAAACTTTCATTATAAATAAGTAATATTAATAAGTAAAGTCATTAATTAACCTAGTATGACTCGCAATGTGGAATGATTAAAACGAAATCAGTTGAGGTTTATATTTATTGAGCGAGATCATATTTCATCACGTGATAGTAGCTATTTTAATCAGTGAACAGCTAAATCGGATTTAAATAATGTAAACAAATCAAGTAATTTTTATTTCCCTGATATATGATAGGGAAATTAATTTATATCTTTAATGCTTTACTTATTAAGGAAAATGAATTAGCAGCGTAATATGAACAGTTTTTTAGCTACCAGCTATTCCAGTTTTAGCTATCAGTTATTACATTCGACATAGAAAATTCGTTACTTATGTAACAGCAGCGGCGTATACAAGGGAACAGGGATCCCGGATATGGACCCCCTTGATTTAATTTAGATTCATTATAATACTATATTTATATAGTCCGTAAAATTTGATTAAGTACTTGCAATTATTTTCATTTCTTAATGTTAATTATTTAATCAATAATTTATTTTTTATTGCTTTTTGTTGCGGATAATTTACAAAATCAAAAGAATATGCTTGGCGGTATATTGGGGTATGATACGAGAATAGTGGACTTTCTACCCTCTACTTTTACCCCAACTCCCTTGAACTTATAAGTGCTTAGAACAGGGATGGCCACCTTTTTCGGAAGAGTGCCCCTGTTTGATAAAAAAATAAATAAAAATAATTAATTATTAAAACTTTCAACTTTTTCTGAAAACAAACATGGGAAACTGAAAAAGTGCTACTTATATGGCTTATTTTGGGATTTTTATGTAAACAGCACATTTTTTTATGTAAGTCTATGTAGTCGAAATTTCAAAGTAATATAATAAATAAGACGAAAGTACGAACTTAGGTTTTATTGCTAATTAACTTTTACAAGTTCAATCAGTTATAGTTTAGGAATAAAATAAAAACAAGTAACTCTCTCTTTAGTAAACAAGTAATAATTATTAAGCAGTCAATAGTTGCTTGATATGGCTTTTGAAATTTTAGTTTTTTAACAAAATAATCCATATTAGGATTAGTTTTTCAAGATTCTAATTAGGTTGCTTTAAGTGCATGCCTATTAACTTTGAATGATATTTTGATTTTAAAATGTCATACTCTTACTAACACTAACCTTTTATGGCTTTTGAATTTTACAACTTTTTTTATCAGTCATATTAGAGATAGCCCTTGCAGATGCTAACAAAGTTAAGTTATTATAAGTGCACCTCAACTAGTTTTGAGTGATATTTATTGTATTATGTTCATAGCATTTAACATTTATTCACTAAGATATTTTGATCCAAATTTTCAGGTTTTTTGACTGAGACACCCCATTTCAATGAAATTGTAAAAAATGGCTATTTTTTATTGTCTTTTCAAAATTTTAAAACTTTATCAGTAAGTCTTCGCGTGCAACTGTTACAACTCCACCGTGCAACATTATGGCACGCGTGTCACGGGCTGGCAACCCCTCACTTAGAAAAATAATGAAATAAAATTCTACGTTATGTAAGTTATGGAAAATGATATATCCCTGTTTCTATTTTCTTAGTTGCATATTTTTTTACACACACTATACTTCCTAAACTATTTTCCTATTTATTAATTAGTTTTTTACAAATGTTTGAAATATCTTTATTTTCCTTTGAGCTTTAATTTGATGCAGCGTTATCGGTTCAAAATATCTCTAAAACTGTGAATTTTTGACAATTATTATATTATAAAAATGATGTTCATTGATAATTTCATGCAACACGTCGATCAATGCGATTAATACAAAGAAATATAATAAGCAATTCTAATGCGAATATCTAATTTGTATGAAAATGAATATAGAATAAATCAAATCATTGTGTTCTTTATCTACTTGAAATTCTCAAATCTTAATAAAAACCATTCGTTATTCTTTGAATTTATTTATTCATAAACTGCTTTTGAATTTTGTCAAAAAGAACTGAAATAACAGGAAATTAAAAAAATAGTAAAATATGATTTTGTACAAAATCTAGGGATCATAAATCATGCTTTTATATTATAATCGCATATTAAGGGAACAACAATGATTCTAAAAATTAAAATTTGAGGCAGAATCATGAGTGGACAGAATGGGTTTTTTTAAAATTATTCCTATTATACTTGATTATACAATAATTTCTAAAGAAATTAGCAATTGACTATTAGTAGGCCTGCTATTCCTTTATACGTAATTTACTATTGTATTTATTTCTATAAAATGCAGCCAATTTCGAGACTGTTTCTATGGTTCTTAACTATATAAGAAAAATATTATCGAATTATTTGAATTAATATTAAAATTTTTGTGTGGCAGATTTGAAGAAGACGCGAAATTTTGTGATCCGTTTTCTACCAGAAGTTATTCTTCTAATTTAGAATATGTAAGAAGTGGAATATTTTTTCTTTTATTTATTTGCTTAGGATCAATATTTACGAAAATTTTTATTTCGAAACAAATTATGGTGTTATGGAGAATTTTACTGAAGTGTAAAGACAGTTGGAAATCATTGGAGCAAATTTAACAGTATTTTATAAATACGATACATAAAAAAATAAAATTTAAAGTTAACAAAGAAACAAATTCAATTATTTACACAAGAAAAAAGGCTTTAAACGTAGTAAATATTCAATTCTGAAATTTTGTGTGTGTGCTTGTTTGTTTGTATACATTTTCAAAAAGATTCAAAACATCTCTGTGCAAATGAGAAATATTGAAATAAAATACACAACAAAGAAACTTGTTTCCGAAAAAATAGAAAAAGAACACAGAAAGATCAAAGAATTGGACGCCAGGTACAGCAAAAAAAATTCTGCCCAAGAAACCTTTTCCCCTGTATTAATCCTGCTTTATGTAACAGGTATAAATATACTACCCTGTCCTGAAAGTTTCAAGCGATATCAAATACTTCGGATCATATGGAATTCTCCAAAATATCTAGCGGTCTTTTTTCAATTGTTCGTCGTAATGCTTCATTGTTTAGTAATCATAGCTACACCCGATAAGAAAATATCAATATCGTTATTCATAGCAAATTTCTTGCAGGTATTTTCGAATTATTTGGCATATAAATCAAGAAAATACTTTCTTTTAATAATAAAGAAGATATCAAACACATGGATCGACATAGGGCAAAAATATAAAGTGTTAATACTTTATTATTGTACTTTTACAATAACGGGAACAACTTGTTACGAAGTTTTTTATCTCCTTTCTGATGAGTATAGATTTGTGAAAAAGGCAATTTTTGAATATTCTTCCCTTCCTAAAGAATTCAATGCGGTTGCATCACTAACTATTGATGCTGCTGCAATTACAAATACACTTCTTTTTACACTTGTTTACGTTTCATTATCGGCGTATTACGGACTGGCTTGCTTTTACATCACAGCCCTTTGTCGTCAAACAAATGCACAGGTAAAGAATGTTAAGAAAATTTGTGAATGTAATCCAATAATTCACAAATACCTGAAAATTCGAGATATTATGGTAACCCTTGAGCATTTTATGAGTTCATCAGCTTTCCTTGTTGTAATGGGTAGCATGACAGGTCTGTTCTGGTTCAGTTATAAAATGATATTTTTTATTAAAGATGGCTATCAAAACTATATTGGTTTAATGGCTGGAGAAATGTTTCAATTATCAATATTTGGAATGATGATAATATCAGCTTCTTCCGTGAATAGAGCGGCAGATGTTGCCAAAGAAGCTGTTATGTCTTTGCCGGGAAGAGTACCTCAATACTACAACGAACTAAAAGTAATATTGAGAAAAGAGTGTAAGCAAAATGTTTGCTTAACTTTATGGAAAATATACAAAATCGACAATTCTCTTATTATCAGTGCATTAGGTGTGCTCATGAGTTACGGATTTCTAATAGCAACTTTTGGTACAATAAGCTCTCATACTGATAAGTAAAATAATTTAATTTTTCAACAACAACTTTTTCCAAATGTGTGGCATATTGCTTATTTTCAGAAAAAAGAAGTATTGTAGTATGCTATTTGAAAGAATTTTGAAACGCTTTGTGATGAAATAATAGGTGTTCTGCCTGCATAGAGGCATCAGGGCTTTTTGTGGGATACTAATTAAAATGAGAAAATACCCATTGTGTATTTGTGTGGCAAATGAATTTAAATTGAAAATAAAGTTTATGTGAGTTTAAGCTCATACAAAGTTATGCAATTACGGCTGCATCACCATGCAAGAATTTTATTCACAAACAGTTTTTAAAAATGAAAATTGTTACAATAAAGTTAAGAGAACGTTATTTTTATCAATTTTTCATACATCTACTTTAGTTGATAAATTATTAACACTATCTTATAGTATAGCGCATGCTTTTTTCGATGTTCCTGTAGCTCTAAGTTCAAAAAGTGTGCAACATCTTTTCTCGTGCAAGAAACAAGTTTCAATCGAAATGAAAGTAAAATTGGTTGTAAATGTGATTATTTATGTATTGCTAGTCATGTGCTTAATTGTAAATCCGCGCGCTAAAATAAAATATATATTTGACCATTCCTTCTGAGCTTTATAATTTCTTCCAATTACATATAGCAATGCAGTAAATAATTTGTAAAATTCATGTATTTAATTGTTCTGTTAAAAATGAATGTTTTATATGTAGAGACACACAAAAACATTTGGGAAGAACGCAATTTTAAAGGAGACAACTGGTACACATCTTATCCACTTTCAGATGAACTATTGAAGGGGAAAAACCTATTACTGGAACAATAAGAGGAAAAAAAGAAATTCCAAAATTTTTGAATTAAAAATCAGAGAAGCTTACTCTTATATGTTTGGTTTTAATAAGATTCAGATTTTTAAAAAAATTAAGATTCAGTGAAAACATCGCTCTCACTCACAACCAGACTAAAGGAGTGTATAAACAATGTGCTGAA
>BMAU01015090.1:0-39151 GCA_019973935.1 Trichonephila clavipes | reverse complement strand
GAATACTTTTAAATATATATATATACTCTCCGTGGTTTTCCAAATATCATAAAACTCTTTTCACGGAAAAAAGCGCAACAGAAAAATACAATACTTACAACTTCCCTAAATGAGAAACAAGCACATAAGAGAGGGGTCATAACTAACTGTACCAATAACTTAGAAGGTCAAACAGATTACAGCTATAATGTGCAGTATTTAAAAATAATGACAGGGATGAATTTTTTTATGTTCCTAAATTTTTTCGATTCTGGGTACGGGATCTGTTTTTTCTCTGAATGAGTAGTATGTTAGGATTAAAAAGGAAGCGTAATAAAAAAATCTCTCATCATGGGATTGCAGCAAATAAAATAAAAGTTTTTTTGTTTGCTTATAGGACCAAAGATAGCTAATTAGATATTGAAGAAGTTTTTATTTTTGATGACTTAATATCGCGCGCGCGCCTATAAATTATATCAGAGTAAAAGTGCATTTTTTATTATGTCTGGAAGCATTTTGTTTTAATTCATTCCAGTAAATTAAATATTTTTAAATCTTTTATTTTCGATATGTTCGCGCCCCACAGTTTGAGAGACACTTTAGTACTTCCTTCCATGATTTGCTTGTATATCACTAAATATTTCTTTATTGTTGTAAATATTGTGCTTACTTTACTTTTATAGTTGTTCAGAATCTACTGAAATTCTCGGCGTACGTAACAAAAGTATTACCTGGCCAATTTTCAAGAGAATTATGGCTGTATTGCACCATATATTTTTATGTAGAGTGGTATATACATGTACAGAGTCTTCTCTTCCTTTCAATTCAATGATATTATAAAATATAGGAAAATGTTGACAAACTTTAAAATTATGTTTAACGCTGAAGTCTTAGCTCTCAGAATTATAAGTGTCTAATTATGCAAAAACTTGTTTAAGTTACATTCATGGCATTTAACCATATGAATAATCCTATTGGATACTTAAAACCATTTTTATTTATGAATAAACGCAAACAAACTGAGAAACATCGTTTTTCAAACGAGGTTTTTTTGGCCATGTTATAACTAGTTTGAATTTGGAATGGTTGAAGAATCAATTTTTGCTGTCTTAATTGATTTTAAAACATGATTTGAAAAAAACCTGCCTTTTCATGCATTCCAAACCGCATAAAAATTCACAGATTATTTAATTATAAAAGTGGGATCTATATATATAAAATAAATGTAACCTGGAAACTCCTAAGCTTCTTTTTGGGTAGAAATTAAAAAATACAAATATGTTTTTTTTCCGAAAAATTCTTGAGCAACTTTAAATCCTATCTCTGACAAAACTGATGATCCAGGCAAAATAAATCCAAGCGCAAAAGTAATTTACACCTCTGAGAAGTCCACAAATAAATTGGATTTCTGACTAACACGAGATTTAACCATTGTCAAAATAATAACGTAAAATACCTAAACATGAAAAACAAGATTATTTCTTATACCTATATACAAAGACTTCAGAAATTGTGCTGACGGTGCATTCTGCTTTATTTGGAGGCATATTGGCTTATATCGCTTTGTAAAAAATGAATTTCAGCAGTTCTTCGGAAAACATTAATCCAGTTAGTATTCTGAAAAATGCTGTTTTGGACACTTTGTATATCTGAGAATTTTTTTTTAAGATTAAGTATACAATATTTTTAAAAAGAGAAAAAGGAAATTTTTCTTAAGCGTATTTTAAAAGTGCTTTTTTTACATAGGGATACTGTATTATTTAGTATGAACTACACTGATGAAAAATAAATGAAGAGAATTTGTATATTTTATTGAATTGTATATGGAACATATTGAGAACTAAATGAAACACCACCACTTCTAGATAAAAATTCAAAACTAGTATGGCAAATACGTAAACGTACATGTGTTTGTAGGCGAAACCAGCAGAAAAACTGGCTTTATAAGCGCGTGTAAACTTAGACGTATTTCGTTCGACAGCACACCTCGGCAAATTTCTTGGTGTTATTTTGAAAAAAAAAAGCAATCGGTTCAATTCAAATTGTAACAGTAAAAATGAGTATCCACCGACGTTTAGATGATGGAATGAGGTGGCAAGCTGTGGGTAAGCTAGAAGCAGACTAATGTCAAATCCAGATTTGCAGAGAGCTCAATTTAACGCCCAGTGTCATGTTTAACTTCAGGATGCTGGATCCATCGAGAGAAAGCCTGGACAAGGTCGTCCAAGAGCCCCGATGGCCAGAGGAGATCGTCATTCATCGATTATAGCGAGGCGTAACAGAGGGGCTACAGCGTCTCAGCTCTCTCGTTATTTGTATGCAGCCACAGGAACCCGTGTATCAAGGGTGACTGTTTTAAGAAGACTTTATAAGAGTGGGTTGTTTGCTAGAAGACCTGCTGTTTGTGAGTTCCGCACACGTGTCACGTTGCGTCCCTATAGTGTCACGCGTCAGGGGAAGAGTCCATTTAGCATGGTGAAGACAGCATAGAGATTGGAGTATGGATCAATGGACGACCGTCATCCATGAGTTCCGTTTTAGTCTTAGTTTAGTTGAGTTTTTTAGTCTTAACACCGATTCTCGCCGTACGTTCATATGGAGATGACCAGGGAACCGCTACCTGCCCTCCAATTTCCTCGAAATCTACAATTATGACGGAGGAGATTTAATGGTCTGGACAGGCATCATGTTGGATGGCCGTACACCATTCCATGTCTTTGAAAGAGGCTGTGTGACAGGTGTGATGTACATGGATTACGTCTTGGAGCCATATGTTCACCTTTTCAGGGGTGCATGGGACCCCGAGATCATTTTCATGCACGATAACGCGAGGCCACATAGAACTCTTATGTTAAGCGAATTTATAGAGAGTGTGGACATTCGCCGTAATGATCGACCAGCCAGGTGACCAAAACTCAATCCTATAGAGCACGTATGGAGGCACTCTGGAAAGGGCAATTTCAACTCGCCCTCCGAGAACCAGCCAGGAAAGGAAAGCAGCGTTGCTGAACGAGTGGGACCAATTGCCACACACGAAGTGATAAACTGCCTTATATATATATATTTCAAGTATGACGTCACGCTGCGAGGCTTATATAGCTGTAAGAGGGGACAATACCCCCTGTTAATCCTTTTTTCTTTATCTTGCAACCACTGTTTCATATCTTCTATCGACTGTTTCGCCTATTCATGCGCGTGTATTGAAATTTTTGAATGGTTATTGGTTTTGTATTGCATGTTATATATCAATGTATTTACATATAAAATTTCATCAAAACCAGTCCAGTAGTTATAGAGATAATCGATCCCTTAATTTATCTTACTAGCGTGGAACATTTGCGTGTCTGGCTTTAGCATATAGAGTCAAACACTTTATTTTTGGTGATTTATATGTTAGTCTTTCATATACTATAATCAGGCGTACTCTTTTACCCTTATCTACACACTGATCCTAAAACCGATCCTGACCTACACCTACCCTGTTTGGTGATATGCAGCAAATACCCATATTAATTATTTTGAAAGTGCTCATATTTAAATTGTCAGGCAAATTCTAAACTTTCGCATTTTTATGAGGAATGTAGACCTCAGAGCCACCAGTAAAACACCCGCTTATTAACAATCTATCAAGATAAATGCTACCATTGTCTTTAAAAAATTGGCAATGGCAATAAATCGATTACTAGCATCAAAAAACGTACTCCTTATCTTAATATCCACATGCCCAGATCAATTCTAATGGGTAATGATTTTCTTTATTTCCTAAATATGTTTTCTTTTATCTACATTATTTATCTGTTAAATTATTTTTAAATTTTCTTCATCTACTGTTTAATTATGGGTCGAGCTTGTCACCTAAACAAATGCAAAAATAGCTGACCTCTCTGATCAGCCATTCACAAAGGCTCCACTAGATACTAACTCATTTTAACTTTTTAAATGCAAATATTCTTTTGTTTAAAATTAGGATTTCTTTGCTGCCACCGGATTGTCTAGCCAAGGAAAATCTTTTCTAATCAAGATTTTTTTCATCCATTTCTTATTTAAATTTATTTTATATTTGTAAATTTATTCTATGCCAAAATGGTTTTTATTTTTAATAATTTTCATTAGTTATACAAAAGAGCATATTTAATGCAAATATATATTAGGTTGTGGAAAAAGAAATCCATTATTTTTACATGAACTTCATGACTTTATTTAAATGTTTTGAAACACGAATTTTGGTCAAATAGGCACTGTTTTTGTTCTATAAATTGTTGCTATTTTAAATGTGTTATTGTTGCTAATGCCACCTGTCTGAAGTAATCAGATCGAGGCCCACGAAATTCTTCATTTCAAGGGGCTAGATGTACGCCTGTCGTTGGACATAGCCTTGGGTACCATACAAGTGGCAATAAAACATAGCTCGGTTCCATCCCACTTTTGAGGAAGAACACCCTATAGAAGTGCAAGGGGCCTCCCACCTCTCATCGTTTGCCACCAACCTCGTGAGAGGACTTGCGGCTCGACGGCTGTTTAGAGTACCCCCATGCCGCGAAGGCACTATACATTTACAAACATCCATGTCTTTTCCGGAATTTGTACCCAGGTCCTACGGTACAGTAGTCAGCGTCACTAACCACTATACCGGATATGCTATTTAAATATAGATTAATAAAGCATCTCTTATAGAAAGTCCCTATTGGCAAAAAACTCTAGTAATCGATTTTCACAATCTTCTCTTGATGCCAATGTCTTATCACTAAGAAAGTTTTGCTGTGCAAGATAAACATTCCTCGTGTTGCCAGCTTCAGATTGTATGGTCGACGCATAAAAAACCTTCCGACTAAGCTCCTGGAGTTTCTGGCGAGACATTATAGACGTGTAAGTCGTCCTTAAGGAACACAACATTTATTATGTTGGCCAATTCCACCCGTTTGTTGGTCAATTGAAAGTTTCAAATGATCCAACAGTTGATATTGGAGATCCAATTTTAGCATTTGGCCATAAGGAAGCAACTCATTAAAATTATTCCTTTCCAGTTCCTCTACATGTGCAGTAGAGTCTTGTAGGTTTGGCAACCGTTTCAGCCAGTAGTGTAGCTAAGTATCCAAAGGCATTGGTGCAAAATAAAATACGGGCTCTTATCTTGGTTGGGTTTTATTTAGGAAAGATGCAAAAAGTATATGAATACTTAAAATATCAGCTTTTTTGTTGTGCTCTGCAATGTTGTGAAAGCAATGCTACATACTACCTATATATATGTGTATGAATTTTTCATTTATGCGTTTTAGTGATCTCCCAGGTTCGATTTGACACTATGACATACGACACTTCCACATTCAACACTATGACATACAACACTTCCAGAACAACTGTGAAGAATTTAGTGCCGGAACTGGAAGACGAGAAATAACGTAAGAGATAACAAAAAATTAAACAATAACGAACAATATTACCAATAAGATAAGCATTAGAAAGTAAAACGATGCAGATAAGGAATAAAAGATTTATTATATAATGTGTGTGGAGGGAGTGGTCAGACTCATCTATTAACAAAAATTAACAATTTAGCTTACAATATTTTCCTATATTTAGTTTTTGCAAAAGTTTCAATAACCTCTGTTAAATCCAGGCTTGACGTGATTGTATTTTCAATTCATATTAGCGACAAATGTTGTAGTCGAGCTTGGCCCTCACCATTTCTTAGATAATTTCTAATTATTTTTAATTTGCCAAATGATTTTTCAGCTTCTGGCTTCTACGGGGCCACTGGAGAAAATGTGTTGTTTAATTATCTTTAATAAATACCTTCAATCTTTAATGAATACACATCATACATTTTTAGCCTCCTAAGCAAATAACCAGCAGCCTTAACAGCAGGCAGCCTCCAGTATTTTGGAAAAAAAATTGCCAAGAATGAATAACTAGTCCATATTTGGAATTTGAAATGTAGTATGGTTTTGAAAAGCACTTATATCTTTCCTGGATACCTTTTTTAAAAACCCTGAAGGCTGCTAAGTCCCCTATGAAAAATTTGACGTTTTTCATTATTACTTAATATTTTATTAGTGAAGTTATCCAAGTCATAAAAGGATTTATCGTTCACATTTTCGAAAAATGATCGATGGTTCCACCGCTCTTACATGTGCCATGAAGACATATTCTACGTTGACGTGATCGGCGTTATCTTCAGTAGGCTTGTCAAACAAGACTGTAGTGACCACATTTCATGTCACTATTAACAGAAATACTTGGACTAGAAGTACTCGTAGAAGACTGATCAAGAAATCTTACAATTTTGACAATTTTTGTTTACTATATATTCTCTTTCTTGGTGTTATCGGTGCTTAAACACACCACTGGGTTTCTTTTTCTCTTATCCATAATTTTAGTTTTATAATTTGCACAATACAATTCGTACGTGCTAGAATACTAACTTACGTTAAAATGAAGGAGAAATGTAATGCTACGCTACAAAATGTCATTGGAGAATTCCCAGCTATTTATTTATATTTTCGGAAGAATCGAACTCCTTCACCAGAGGGTTTAGAGCTAAAAAACAGTACACCGAGACTTACAGGAAATGATACAAAAATATGCATGAATAAGAAAACACAATGCAATATTATAATTATTTTAAAAAACATGTGTGCAAACAAACAGAGGAAGGGGTGGATACGCCAGTTTATTGCATGCACTAGTGGATTGTAAAATATTGAAACAGGAAATTAACTTATTATGAATCATATTGTTATTAAAATAGAATGTAATTATAGAAAGGAATTGCATCCTGTGTAGCTTTTTTAGTATGTAATAATAAGTATGGTAAGCCTTTTCATGGAGTTTATTTTCTAGTAACAGTTTGTAGAAAAATTAAAAAGAAAACAGCAAATAATATAAATTTTTCAATAAGTTAAGTTTGCAATTATACAAACAACGGACAGAATTTTGGGAAATTCCCTACAAGTTCGAAATTCTCTTATATTTCTATCTTAAATGGAGAAATTATCGCAAATTCAACTTGCTTGCAAAGGGACCTCTGAGTCTCAGGGCCCCGGTGCTTGGCAACACCTAGAACATTGGTAGCTACGCCACTGGTTTCAGCTGCTTCACTGCCATTTGATCGCTATATTTTCCAACACAATGTTGTCGTACGTCACCAATATCTCATCCGCAGACACCATCCGAATAAAAAATGGGTCGATTTCATTTAGTTTGGCCAAGACCTAGCAAACGGAAATTTGATCCATCATTTTTTGTGTTAATTGATGTGGCACCTAAAAAACAAGCTTCTTTTTTAATCCAGCTTCATTAAAATGGTTTAAAACTGTTTTCTGGTCGACCGTTAGCTCCTGGACAATACTACGACCATTATCATGCAGGTCAACTTCTATCATTTATAAGACTTTATCAACACTTTCGATGATGGGAATACTTGAAGGGAATTGATAAAACCAAAACTGAGCACAATTTGCTGTTACGATAGTGTTTCTCAAACTGTGGGGTACTTCCCAGAAGGAGGGTTTAATGAGGGGGGCAGGAGAAAAGGGAGAAAAGGAGAGGGGGGCGGGAAGAGCAGGAAAAATTAGCTAAAATCCTCTGAAATAAGTAAATCCTTCGCAAACACTGTCAAGGTCCCTTTATTGCATTCCGAAGCTTTCGGAATAATTTTATGGGTAGCAATGCACATAAAAGTTCGTACATCGGAAAGACATTTGTATACGCCCATAGCAATTAAAGATTTGGCTGAGCGAGATCTTCATATACGGCTGTGGCACTTAAGAAGTTAAAGGTGTATTGGGGCTTTAGCGCGTCAAATTATAGTATTACTGAATTCAATACACTGTTATTGTATAGAGTGGAGGCGCTATGAAAGTTATGATTGAATATTGGGTCGCAAATACTGAAAGTTTGAGGAGCACAGTTTTACGGCATCTGAAGCTTAAATACTATTCAAATTTTTAATCGTAGAATTTTTCGCATTATTCATTCACTATTAAGTCTAAAAGTACCAAACTGATGTAGTAGTAGAGAAGCAATCTGGGTGTAGAGAGTCATATATTTGAGTGTTTATCTAATCAAGCACCACATTGTAGATTAAAGACTACTTTGTCAAATAACGATCTCATGTAATATAGTGATGAATAGTTAAGTACAGGCATCAACAGTATAAATCTTCATCATATCGCTTGATTATGGTTTAGAATAGTGTTTATTTTCCGAATTAAAAAATGATATTATAAATATAAATTAAGCAACTAAGACCATATTGAATAATGAATGAATATTCAGTGAATATGACATGCAAGAACCAGATTCATAAAAATGTGTATGACAAAAATTGACTGTGAAAGTAAAAAAAGTACGCACTGCTGGTGCTAATAAATTTTAAAAGTGATAAAATACTAGCACGTGTGGATATGCGAAGTTTAATATTACAGTCAACTAAAAAGTTGAAGAAAACATAAAGTGTAAGTGCCAGCTGACCAATAAATAATAATTTATTAAGATCATTTTGCCAGGAAATTTTTATGAACTATTTTGGAATGGAAAAAGTGACCAGAAAGTGCTTGAGGATAATATATAAAGAAAAAAAAGTCTCTTAAAAAATGCATTGCTTAGCCTTTAAACAATTTTAATGCATTGACGAGAAAACGCCGTCTAAAAACTTTCGATATCGGTTAAGATCCATAAATTATAGTTTGGTTACGAATTTCCATAATTAAAGACATTAATTTTAAGAAAGTCTTAAAAGTATCTCAAAGATTACGACGGAACCGATATTAGAAGTTTAAAGTTCATTAATATTTCTATAAATCTTCGGAAATATACGACCCTTCACGTTTGATCTTTCAAACTATTTTTTCATTAATTATTATTCAAAGATATAAAGCAGACAAAAAACAGTGAATGTATTCGACAATACATAAATCTTCTAAACTGTATCATCAATATTAAAAAGTTTGTTTGAAATGAAATGAAGACTTGAAGTTTAAGCAAAACCTAAATACCCTGGAACGTAAAACTCAACTTGGTTAAATTTGAGAACCAGAACACACACACACATAAAACTGGTTCTTAATTTATGGATACATAAATAAGTAATGATAGAACCATAGTTGAACCAAATACTGGAATACCTTCTTTAATAAGGTCATCTCGGATAACAGTTTTCAACATTGATGAAAAAATTTTCAAACTTTCAAGGTGAATTGAAGGGATTATGAGTGAAATAACTTTAAAAGTAGTAACAAAATTCATATTATCGTATAGAAAATATGCTCAAGGCATAGTTTTTAAATCCAAAGAGATGTATTTGATTCATTTAGATTAGTATAAAATAGGACAGATTATTTAATTTCAATTCTTTTTTTTTAAATAGATGTTAAACGAAGGCATGATATTTTGTTTTGTATGAAAATATACTTATTTTTATTTGTAACAAACTAACTTATTGTCTTAAAAATTATATTTAGTAATTATAACTCGATAGCCTTTTTCGAAAATGTTTTTCATATTTTCAATGATTTCCTTTTAGTAAAATAGTTCATGTTGGAATAATTACGGTTATGTTTTTCTTAGTGATTTCCACCAAATAAATCCACGATAATCGGGAACACATATTTTCTATTTAATATTCATTATTTAAATTATGCTAAAGAGAAATTATACTCATTTTCATAAGATACTTATTTATTTTTTAGTATCAAGATTTTTTTTGTTTAACATACTATTCTTAATTCTTTGATGTTCTTTAAAATAATGTAAATCACTGATTACTTGGGTCAATTCTCCTACGAATAATACAATTTATCAATTTACAGAAATATTATTTTGAATTTTTTTTTTGGAAATGATAACTTAACTACCCACAAAATGGATAAAATCAATAATATCAAACAAATTTCAATGCTGTCTTGATTATGTGAGTACCCCTTTAACTTCTTAAGAGCTTATATTCATCACAAATACATTAATCGCCTTGCTACTTTGATTCCAAAACCACCACACAACAATAGGATTTCAAAGTCAGCATGTTAGTGGTCTTGTTGTGAAGATTATATTATAACACTCTTCTCACAGTTTACATTTTTTCCACACACACACACATCTTGGACATCTTGCACATTTAAAAATTTCTACATTTTTGACAACCAACCAAATTAGAAACTTAGAAAGTTTCTACATTTTTGACAACCAACCAATTCATAGCGTACCAATTTTGATTGTCATTTCTCTTGACATGTATCTTTGCTGGCTGGTTTAAAAGATGCGTTTATTTCTAATCTGGATTTTTTTAACTCAGTGAATAGTAGCTTTCAGTTAATTTCAAGACTCTTCGCTCTCTTGAAAAAAGCTCTGTGAGTAGAAGTTTTGCAAAAAGTTTTTTTAAAAATCAGTTTTCTTATTTAATTCTTTAGTATTTTTTTTAGGAATTGTATGTTTTAGGATTTTAGGAGAATTTGTTGCAGAATAGTAGTCTCGTCAGTTTTCTCATACTTTCTGTGAGTTTTTATATACTTTGAATTTTTATTTATTTTATTTGGTTTTTCCTACCGAATTGCAAAGGGGGAATTTTGACGCCATTAAACTAGTTTAACCCTACTTATTCGGTCTTAAGTTCGAAATAGCTTAATGAATCGCTAGGTTCTTTTTTGTACTTCTCCTTTTTTGTATTTTTCTATCTCAATTCGATCTTCATATTTTTCTTTTATATTTTTATTACGTTTTATTTTTTGTTATGTTCATTATATAATATTTCTTGTTTTTGATATACACTCATGCACAAATGAAAATACCGCACGAAGAAATAATTGCGGCATCGTAACGAAACTTGGCATTAAGGTACATGTTGCGGAGATATGCAAATGATTAGAAAGGCAGCGTGATTGCGCATTACGTATAGCCGGTAAGGGAAGTTTAACATCATTCTCCGTGGAGTATAAAACAGGTAACCAAAGCTTGTTTGAGTGCAATGAATCGTTTAAAAAGAAAGGGCTGATGTAGACATGCCATTACGACATTTCCTAAGACAATATGGGCAGCTGTCGCAGTTTGATAAGGGGAGAATCATCGTCATGATGGAAGCTAGGTGGTCAGTTTGGCCAGTAGTTCGTTAATTAGGCCGCTCTGAGATTGTGTTGTGAGGAGGTGTTGGGACCAGTGGGTCCGAGAGATGTCGTTTCACAAAGACCAAACTCAGGACTCTCTCGACAGCCCAGTTGTCGAGAAGACCGCCACATCGTAAGAAATGCAGGCGTACAGCCAACTGCTTCATTGCCTCCATCCAGGCAAAGGTAGCACCTTCACTTGGATCCCCTGTGTCTTCTTGAACCATACGAAGGCGCCTGGCTGAAGGACATTTGGGATCGCGGTGTCCATTACGTGTGCTGCCCTTGATGCCCACCCATCGACGTTTCCGTTTGGAGTGGTGCCTCGCACGAGGAAACTGGACTGCAGCGGAATGGAACCAGGTCGTCTTTAGCGACGAATCCAGATTCAATCTCAGCTGTGATGACGATAGTGTTCGTGTGTGGAGACCCCGTGGTGAACGCCTCAATCCTGTCTTTTCTGTACAGCAACACACCTCTTCCACAGCTGGTGTGATGGTATGGGGTGTTATTGCCTACAATACACGGTCACCCCTAGTATTGATCCGTGGCACCATGGCAGTCCAGAGGTATGTCCATGACACCCTACAACCACATGTGTTGCGACTCATGCAACGGCTACAGGAGCCATTTTGGCCTCATACGGCAAGGGTGTCAGAAGACTGTCTCGCAAATTCCTGCCATTTTGCAATTTTGCATTGACCAATTCCTGCAATTTTGTCAATGATGTCATTGATTTGTGACACGGTGCATTGTCTTGATGAAACAGCACTTTCTTTTTCTTTAAATGAGGCCGCTTTTTGGTCTTTTAAACGCTCCAATAACGCTACGTAATAGTCGTTGTTTATGGTTTACCCTTTTTAAGATAGTCAATAAATATTATAACATGAGTACCCGAGAATACTGATGTCATAACCTTTCCAGCCGACTTTTGCGTCTTTCCACACTTTGGAGTTGGTTTATCACGTGCAGTCCACTCGGCAGACTGTCGATTGGATTCCGTTGTGAAATGATGGAGCCATGTTTCATCCATCGTCACATATCGACGCAAAAATTCAGATTTATTACGATTGAAAAGCTCCAAACACTGCTTAGAATCATCGTTTCGTTGTTGTTTTTGATCGATTGCGAGCTCACGCGGCACCCACTTTGAACAGAACTTTCGCATATCCAAATATTCATTCACGATGTGACCAACACGTTCCTTAGATATCTTTAGGGTGTCAGCTATCTCTCAATCAACTTCACTTTACGGTTATCAAAAATTATTTTGTGGACTTTTTTGATGTTTTCGTTGGTAACAGCCTGTTTGGGGAGTCCACTGCGTGCATCGTCCTCGGTGCTCATTTCGCCTCGTTTAAAATTAGCGAACCACTTCTCTACGGTTGATTTTCCTGGTGCAAAGTCCGAATAATGTTTATCGAGCCAAGCCTTGGTGTCAACAGCATTTTTTTCGCTAAAAAGCAATGTTTTATTAACACACGAAATCCTTTTTATCTATTTTTTCAAAGTAACAAAAGTTCTTTCACTAAAAATGCTATAACTTGGATACTAATTGTGCAACAGCTGTCAAATTTATACTTGCGTCTTTTGAAGGTTAGAGCTAACTAAAAATCATATGGATTTGATACTATTAGCGCCATCTATGTGTGTGTCAGCCTACGAACTTTTCAGACCTCCTGTTATTTGTACACACAATTTGAAGCATGACGTAATACTAAGTCTTACATTACAATGACGGTAGATATAATATTGGCTTTCATGGATCATCTTTCGATTTTCATTTCTCTCCAAGCAACAAATTGCACCTTGCCTTGCTAATCCCTCTTATTTACAGAATAATTTGAATGATCTAAATTCCTGCCTCCAAAGAGAAATTATTACCTTCACTATAAAGAAAAATCATGGATGAGAAGTATTTTAGTATCTTGGACAAACAGCATGCTTTAAAAATACAAGCACTATAAGAATTAAAAATATGTGCAAGTCAAAGCCAGAAAGGAGAAAATAACCAGTGCCCGCTCACCGGACAGGCTACCGAAAGTTGGCCACAACCGGTAATGGGCTTAAACTTTTGTAAAAACCTTAATCTAGTTACAATAGTTTATTTCTTGAAATAATTCAAATGAAAATTTTAATAATATATTGATGAAGCTAGCAAAAAAAAAACCTTTTTGTTTTTTCAAATTTCATCCAAGTTACCTCAAGCAACATATTGTTCCTTCTAATTCAAGCTGAATTACTGTCATTAGTATTATGAATATTCTTATTGGGACTATTAATCCCTCTGCAACAAACATTTCATAATTGTTAACTGTGCCTTTGATCTTTGGAAATTAATATCCCCATATATATATATATATATATATATATATATATACACTGGTGTGCAAAAATTAAGGACGAAGTCGAAAAATTAGCATATCAGCTGAACGAAGAGGCAGAGCGGACAGAAAGACCAATCAGGAGATTAAGTAAGGTGATGTACGGTAGCACATGCGCAGATATGCAGGTAGACGTAATGGGGGAGTGTCTGAGTAGTATAAAGCATGTTGTCGGTGTAAGATCAGTATTTCTGGCACAGAGATTGCACGCCGTATAGCAGTTAAAATCACACCGAGTTGCTGCCTCAGCGAGAAATGGCGAATAATCAATCTGTTAGACGACATCTGGATGCTTTTACCCGAGGTTAAATCATTGGGAAGTTGGAGGAAGGCCGCAGTGTGATAAGTGTGGCTGCAGAGTTCGGAATTGCTCACAGCATCGTTTCACGACTTTTGAGACAATTTCAAACTACAGGAACAATTATCCAGGGGTTCAGTAGTGGTCGTCTACGAGGAGCCACACCCGCAGATGACCGGTACATTGTCTTACAGGCCAGAAGAAACAGGCGGCAGACAGCGGGAGAAATCTCTAGACACAGGCGACTGGACGACCGATATCGCGTTTTACCGTGGCCAGAAGACTGCACGGTGGTGGTCTGTTTGCACGACGCCCTGTACGGTGTGTACCTTTAACGCCTACCCATCGGAGAAGGCGTTCTCTGTGGTGCCGGGAACACCGGAATTGGAGTGACAATGAATGGGGACAAGTACTCTTTACAGATGAGAGCAGATTCAGTTTGAGTAGCGATTCTCATCGCATACTCATCTGGAGAGAGCGGGGAAGCCGCAATCATACCTCGAACATCATTGAAAGAGACAGGTATGGAGGTCGCGGTGTTCTCGTTTGGGGAAGCATCATGCTTGGTAGTCGTACAGACCTTCACATCTTCGACGCAGGTTCAGTCAACGGGACCCTTTATTGTAACGAGATTCTTCTTCCACATGTGCGTCTTTTTAGAGGCGCTATGGGTCTGCAGTTCCATTTCATGGACGACAATGCACCATGTCATCGCACAGTAGCTGCCGAACAGCTCTTAGAGAGTGAGGATATTGAACGTATGGATTGGCCGGCACGATCTCCGGATCTCAATACCATCGAGCATGTATGGGATTTTCTAGGCAGACGCTTGGCAGCTCGTACCTTACCACCAGTAACGATTCGGGAGCTTCGATTGGCGCTGCAAGACGAATGGGCAGCAATTCCTCAACAACTCATTGACACCCTCATTCTCAGCATGGGCAGACGCTGTGAAACCTGCATAGCAGTCAGGGGGGAGATCATATCCCCTACTAAAGACCGGATGTTTCTTGCTGGACACCCATCACAGGGATGTTTCGGCCTTCAGTCGCATTGCGCTCCATGCTACTTTTTCAATAAAGCTTCTTTTTATCCCTCTGATTTCTCTTTTAGTAAGTGTTGCTTACATATTACACATGTCCTTACGTATTGGGGATCTTACGGTATTAAATGTGTCGATTTGGAAAGCTTTTGTACAAAGTTATATTGAAAAAACCGTCTTGTCCTTAATTTTTGCACACCAGTGTATATAACTGGCACGATTGTTAGAAGGCACAGTGTCTATTGTGTTTTCGGAAGGAAAATATTCCTGACCGAATGAGAAATGAATCTCTACCGAACTGAGGAATACACAATACCTGAGTTTCTGTACAAATGTGGAATCAAAAATAGCTAGTAGGAACTTATTAAACATTTTTCGCTCTCATGATTTGTTTCATGACTGCGTTTGAAAGCGTGGTTTCGAAAAAGCGTATAGACTAGCTATACGCAACCTGCGGCCCACGGAGACTTTTTAAGGGGCCCGGTCATGGCTCAGGCCCCTGAGAAATTTACTTATTTAAAAAAAATTGTGATAAAAATTTGGTGGGAAATTATTTGTCAAGAAATCAGATATATTAATTTTGATTTTTGCTGTTTGTGTCGTACGGGTACGAATTGATATTCTTTTTCTATCTGAAATGGTTACGATTAGTCATAATAGACTGATTGATTGAATATTAACGTCGCACTGTTCAGCTGCACGAAGGCTTTTGTCGACGGAACACGTAATTTGGAACCATGACCAAGTGACGTGGACGACACCTGAGCTGGCACATCCTCTCCTAACTACCACACCACACCAACGGGAGGAGGTTTCAGCTCTCGACAGAGATAACGTACATCGCTGCCCTACACGGTGGGTCTTTAGTGGTACTCGGCTCGAACTCGTGACAATGCAAGCCACGATCCGATACCTATACTACTCGGCTACCGCGGCCAGACAACAGCGGAGTAGCGACCATTTTAAGGGTGGAACTAATTTTTTTAACTATATTTCATATCTTGCAAGCGAAAAATATTCGAAGAAAATATATCGTTTCAAGACGATTGGGTGGTTGACTATTTTTTATTGAAAAACAAACATGGATCATTATTTGTTTGATTTGTCATGAAAGCTTTGTATTTAAAAAATGACAAACATGAATCATTCAATATGCTCAATGATACTTTTCCTCGAAGATCTCTTTCAAGAGGTGATGAATAGGCTTTCTTGGATACTCTTTGCAACAGCAACGATGTGTTTTGTCAGTGGTAATATCACTACGGCAACAAAGGCACCCTGTTAAGTTTGTTACATTATTCATAATCATATGAAACAGTTTACTGATGCAGAAACTGTGCAGGAGTGTTTCTTAAATGCTTCTAATTTAGTGTTAGTGACAAAAATAAAAAAAATATAACAAAAATAATAATTAAAAAAAGCAAAACAGAAGTTATAATATTTTGATCAACTTTCCACATTTTAGAGTTCCAATGTTATCTTGCTCTTTCTCTCTCTTCAAGCCTTTCTCCCCCCTCTCCCTTCTCCATTTATTCTCACGTTGCCTCCCGCGTGAAATAACTGCCATAAGAATGTGACCCAGCAGAAAAAAAGGGTTGATTATCCCTGGTATAAACGAATAATTTTTTGATATTTAGTTCCAGCTGAATCAGAATATAACTATAAAATTGTTTTACGAGTACAGTCAAACTTCTATAATGCGTACTTCTATATTGCGTATTTTTTATATAGCGAACTTTTTCCTAGAACCAAGAACACATTTCACGATTTTCTTCGCAAAATAACCTCCCTATAGCGAAGTTCATTTTCTATATAACGAATTTTTCCTCTTGTTTTTAAGTTCTTTTTCTCCTTATTTTTGAAATACTCCTGGACATTTCAAGTTATGTTTTTTAACACATTTTATGGTGGTCATAAATTATGAACTGGTTTTATTAGTTGCCTAACTCTCCAAGAGCAATAGAATTCTGGACGTTTAAACAAGGAAGTACAACCTTTAAACCCCGTTATCCAGTTCACTGGAAACATCCACAACATCCATTTCACCTTTAGTGGAGTTGTTTCGTGACCTTGAACTAGTCTCCATTCATTTGTAGTGTTGATCCGTTCTACTGGTAACTTTATTTCTTGTAGCTAGAAAATGTCAAAGCGTAAGTGCTTGAGTATCAAAGAAAAAAATCAATTCTTCAGGAACAACTAATAAAAGCGCCAAGAAACTTTCCTTGCAGTTTTTTTCCTTTCTTTTTTGGATAGGTAAGATATATAAAATAAATGCATATCAATTTACAAAAAATGTGATTAATTACATTTATTATATAGTATTAATAAATTTAAAATTTTTTTCATGTGGTGTATTAAAAAAATTGAAAGATAACCTCTATATAACGTTTTTCGGAATTTAGCGACTTAGTTATTTAGAGGTCTCACTGTATTTTAAAAATACATTTATTCATATACAGTGCAAATTGCTTAACACGAAACTGAAAGGACCGAAATAATTTTTCGTGTGTAAAAGATATTGCAAAAAAAAATATTCAATAAAATTAAATTTATTATAACACATTTTATTTACATAAATATGTACACATACGTGTATTAAAAAATCAAGTAAATAAAAACATTCACAGCATCTTAAATGAAATTTAATACAACATTTTTTTTAAAGCTTTTGAAAAAACAAAATATTTATTGAGTATTGTATTTTTTAACATCAAATTGTCAACACATTGCACGATGTCATCCATTTTGTTATTCATTTTAATATTGGAATATGCCCCTAAATATCTGCGCATACTTTTCGTGACGATGTTCATTTTGGATGTCATGAGAACAAAAGCCTTATTATTCATTGTATTTTCTTCATCGGAATATGCATCCATGATATTTTTTCAGTTTTGAACATTCAAAATGTTTTTGTCTGCCATAATTAGAGCTGTAGACACATTATCATCATCTACTTAAATGAATTCGTCCGATGACACATAAGGACAGTCCAATAATACAAAACTCTCTCAAACTTTGGCTGGTGTTTTCCGTATTTTGTCCATTCCCAGAAGGGAAATCTTTTCGTGTTAACTGATTTCCCTTTCGTGACAAAAGAAAAACATGCATGAAAGTACACAGTGTTTTGTCGGCTCTATTTCTTGTATTACTTCGTGTTAACCGATGTTCGTCTTAAACGTCTCCATGTTAAACATATTTCACAGTATAATGAAGAAATTTTACACATGTCATTAATTCAATGGATCATAACTCCAAAAAAGTTTTGAATTTTTCAGAAATTTCTGTTCAAGCCCTGTATAGAGGTCTAATTATATACAGTAGAACGTCGTTTATCCGAACGTCATTTATTCGAAGCGTCAGATATCCGAACCAGTTTTTATTGTCATTTTTTTTTTCAATTTAGAAAGCGAAAAAGACTAAAATGACGACCACAGGGATGAGATTACCGACTTTGCCCAATTGATCCCGGGATTTCAAGAATACGATGAAGAGATATAGAAACATGGTTGGCAATCGATGCAGCAGACTCAGTGAATTTCAAATGCTACATGATGACGAGATTGTGACTTAAATGCAAGCAGAATCCAGCTCTGTTGACGATGGATGAAACGGATGAAGACGAGGACAACAACCAAAGTAGCAAGTGTCCATCAAATGCATTTTCTGCGATAGAGACAGCTATAGAGTGGTACGAACAACAGTCAGAGTGCTGTCCTAATCAACTACTGCTGCTCAAGACAATCAGAGAGCTTGCAGCGAAAAAACAAAGGCGTGCAATGGTACAACGAAAAAAGTGATTATTTTCCACAATAAAGGTAAAATTGCGACATTTTGCACCTATTTTTCTTTTTCTTCAAGCACGTTTCCCGCATGTGATGATTTTCAATATCCGCATAGTGTCCAGTTTCGTATACTGCATGGATCGTATTCGATGTTCGGTTATCCGAACAATCGAGTATCTGAACAGTGTCCAGTCCCATTTGATTCAGATAAACGATGTTCTGCTGTATAGGCAAAATATTATTATTATTGAAACATTTTTCATAAATGAGGAATGTTTAGAAAATGTCATTTTTTCCTCATGTTTTGCCAAAATATTGAATTTAAATATTTTTTTCTTGTAATAATATTCTTAAAATAAATGTACATCTATTTTCTATTTCAACTGACACTAAACATCAAAAATATGTTCTTTAAATGCTTTCTCAAAACCATGGATTCGAATGAAGTCACACACACACATTCACGAACTTTTTTTTTTATTTCTTACAATATTTCTTTCTACTATTTTATAAAATGTAACATTTTGTGTACTAAGTTTTATATTAATAGTGACAACAATATATAGATTTCCTTAAACATAAGAATTAAAAAAATTGTTGTGAATAAGTAATGAATAGATTTTTGAAATTCCATAGCGTTCGATGCTGTCTCCATTTTTAAATTATATTTCATTCAATAAAGCGAAGAGTTATCTTTTGCAAAAACTTAAAATCTGCCTTTGGTATTGTGTTTAAGAAAATTTCAATTAAATAACATAATTAATTCCAATTGTTATAGAAGCTTCTTTTAACTGAAATAGAAATAAAGCATTTCCCAAAATTGAATTTTGAAAATGAATTACATTTGATCGGGGTTCTTATTTTAAATTAATTCGCTACTTTTACTTTTAAATTAATTAATTAATTTTTAATTACTTCTAAATGAACTCAGATTTAAAGAAGACCTGAAAAGAGTGACATGAAAGAAACATCAGATGTGAATCCCCTCTCCGAATTATTCCACTTATATTTCCTTAATACTTTTTTAAAAGTTAAAAAAAAGTAATAATTAACTCAATGAAGCGTCAGCATTAACAAATTGAATTAGCCTTTTGTTGCATAAAATGAAAGTTGAGAGTCAGTTCCTGTTTCTTTTTCAACAGTCGTGATGTCTTAGGCATCGACATTGTTTTTACGATGTCGGAAAAAATTTAAATTAGTATATTTTTACTTATTTATTCTTTAATTTAAACTTGCATTGAATAAATCTCAAAACAATGTGAATTATTTTAACTAAAATGAAAAATAACTAATATTGGTTATGTATCATGATTTTTTACTAATAAGGTATTACGTTGACAGATATTTTATTTTTTCAAAAGTACCGGTAAGTACCTGATGGCCACCTATCCGGTATAGCGGTTAGTGACGCTAACTGCTGTGCCATAGGAGCTGGGTTCGAATTTCGAGGAAGGCATAGAGGTTTGTAAATGTGTAAAGCTTTTGTGGCATGAGGGTACTCTAAGTAGCCGTTGAGTGGAAGGTTCTCTCGTGAGGTTGGTGGAAGGGGAACAGAGGTGAGAGGCTCCTGACCACCACCAGGGTGTTCTCTTTATAAATTGGGTTGGTACCGAGAAAAATCGTTCTGTCAACTGTATGGTGGGATTGCAATACCGGTATTCGGTATTTTTTAGATCCTAATACCGGTTTTAATACCGGTAGTAGAAATTTTAGAAAATTATCGAAAACACAGGTGTATCTTTGTTCTATTTTTCAATTTTATTAGAGAGTGTAAATATCACAAAAAATAATGTATAACTTATAAATTATAGCAGCATATAAGGAATCGCAGAAAAGTAAATGAACATCATATTTATCTAAATAACAAAAAAAGTGTAAGTGTCACTATTTAGTCTGTGGTACGATTATAAATTTTTGAAATCTGATCTTAAAAAACAAAATGCATCAATTGTACTGTATGATATGCAAATACAATGTGAATAACAAACTCACTTACTTAAAAATATCCAAATATTACGCACTTTCTTCACAACTACAACTTTGTTTTCACAGATATGAATATCATATCAGGTTACGAATCCTGCGCGTGTGCAGTATCGCTCTGAGCTGTAATAGGATAGTTTTGGTGCGTCTCCTGAATAGGATTCACATATTTTATCACTCTCTTAATTGTACAGTGCAACTTGATATTTACAGTCAAATTAATTTTACCCGTTAGGGAGACATAAAAACAAAATCGTATACTACTTTGCTATGTTGGTGATCCCCGAACACATGTAGCAGAAACAATTTTACAAATGTCTAGTAAATACTGAAAAAACACACATGCACACACATACACACACATGCACACGCTCGCACACATACAAACACTATCCTTAATATTAAAATAAGTAATTTAAAAAAAACCATAAAATTTATTAACGCTATTTTTTCATCAAACATATTTGTTTAATGAATGTAGTGAAAATCTCTTCAAATATGTAGCGAGAGCCTTAATTTTTTCAGCTAAATTTACATTTTTATGTATTAATATCTTAAGAGCTATTTCATATTCTAAATATACTTTTTTAAGCACATAATTAAAATCACATCGATAATTCACTTTGATTTGATTGAATCCAGGTCATGCTTTTTATTAAATGATAATACTTGACTGGTATCTCCCTTTCGGCAGATATCAAGATCTAATTCTCTATACCAATTGATTACAGAAATGATGTAGTTTGTTTAGATTGCCATCAATTTATTTGCATGGCTACGGATTACTTTATTGAAAGAAGATGAATGTCTAGATTTGTTTGCTTTTTTTCAAGTGTTGCTTTGGAGTATCGATTTTCTTAAGAAAAATGTATTTATTTATTTCAATTCTTGTTTTTTCTGTTTTTAGCATGTAGGTTAGTGTTTTTACGTGGTATTTAGTATTGGAAAATATCTTGTATTTACGAATTAACACTAGAACGTCCGTCGGTGTCCGATGGGTGAGTGAGTGAGTGAGTGAATATTAGCGTCGCACTGTCCAGCTACACGAGGGCTTTTGGCGATGGACCCCGAAATTTTGAACCATGGTCAAGTGACGTGGACGACACCTGTCCTGGCATTCCCCTCTCCTAACTACCACACCACACTAACGGTGTCCTTTGGACTCTGGAGCCTTTTTAGTCAGATCTCCTTTCCGCATTTTTACAGGGAATTTATAAATTTTTCTTGACTTTTAATCGTTTTTCTAGTGATTACATAGAAAACGTTTTGTGGTTTTATGTTAATTAGGAGTGACTTTACAACTAAATATATCTAGAACGTCCACTAGAGTCGTTTCAATACTAAGACAATTTATCCTTATTAATAGCTGTTGTTTAACAAAATATAGTTCACTAAAAGGGATACTTTTAGTTAAACAAAGTTCCCAAAGACCTATGGCGCGTTTATTTGACCGGGAATGCAGTGTTATTGGGTTAAAAGTGGAATCAATTATAGTAAAGTCGTTGTGTCTGAGTGCTTCGTTACATAGGTTGTCTTACTGTTCTTAAAAGGATTTCATTCGATGTTCGTACTTAGTGCTGAGCAGACACCCTGAAATAATAACTCGTACAAAAATTGCTAATTTGCTGTGAGACCTTTTTGAGAGTGATTCGGATGGTGATGAGCTGTCTTACTTTAATTTAGGTTCCGATGGAGACACAAGATTTAGTGAATGTGACTACGATCTGAAGAAATTGTTGATACAATTAAAAAATTTCCATTAAATCCTGATATGTATGTCACTAGGGATGGCGCATAATGGATACCGCATAATGGTAATGTTTCTAGCAGATGTGCGACTCGAAATGTTTTGCGACAAAGCACTGATACAACAATCTTCGCGAAACAATATGTCAACGCCAAATGTTATAATACAAAGAGACATAATATATAATTACTTGAATTAATATTAAAAAGTATTAGAACTGAACTCTAATGAGCAGTAGTCGTGCAATGATTTAGTTAAAACAATTATTTTACATATTTTATATCGCGGTGTCGAAATTACATCGGCGGACGCTTAAGGGTAATCGAAATGCCGGATGTTCTACAGTTAATATATTATGTGTTTATAATCTTTGATTATTTTGAGAAAATTATTCTTGCATCGTTTTCTTTTCTTTTCATCCCAGTTGTACATAAAAATAGAGGAGAAGTTTGCGTAACCTTAAAACTATGTGAAACCCTATATTCTTAACATATACGGTAAAGGGATTGCTATTATACTACTGTAATTTTAATTGATAAATTGACCAGAACATAGTTCCGACTGTTATCCAAGAATTTATAAAGTCTGGATACAAGCTTTTGTATTTCCACAGGCATAGGAACTACCCATTTTGTTGACAAAACCCTTTTTTAATTTCATTTTTGTAGCAGTTTTGTCATACAGAAGTTGCTTCAAATTTCTTCTTCCACGATGCTTCAATTTTGAGATCAGAGACGAGCCAATTCCATGTTTGACATGTACATCGGTCAAATCTTCAGAAAAATTGTGCTGCATTTCATAACATCAGGTCAATTCATAAGATGTCCATACATGGGAGCAATATCTAAATGAAAAACCACTGGTCACTCTCCCTTCGTATTTATAAAACATATACAACGTCGTAAAATTCACTTTCAGTGAGTTTTTCTTAAAATAGAAGCAGCCATTGTAAGTACGTTCTATTCAAACCATATTTAGCACAATAAAGGCAAGCGATTATAACGGGTCTATCCGTGAACCTTCCTATAATGCTCTTGGGTGAAATTATTCTTTTTAACTCTAAATTCAGTTGAAAATATTTCTCAGTGAGGAAGACGATATTTAGGCAAATGAGGACTTATATTTAACCGCTGGCATTAGAGTAGACGATGATAGTCTATGGTCGATAGTTGATGGTTGAAAGCTGACATCTGGACTCACAAGGATCCACGATTTGGACTTAACTATCGACTGGAGGTCGTATAGTTATATCTTAGTTAAATTAATCTTAAGCAATTTCTCTTCCGTGTTTAATGTTTAGTGCAGGGGTGCCCAACCCGCGGCCCGGAGGCCGCATGTGGCCCACCTTGAATAATTTTGCGGCCCGCGAGATTCTTTACAACTTCACAAAATTCGACTATTTTGTACAATATTTTTTTGAAGTTATAATTCTTATTGCGCGTTTGGAAAAAAGGATGAGGGTAAATTTTTACGTTGCGCACGCACACCGTCACGGCACCGATGCGTGAGCACACCGTTGTCTAATATTTTAACACTATCTGCATGGACCCGCGTTGCACGGGCGGGCTTTTATAACTTTCCCCCCTCTTTCACAAAATCAGCACTTCTAATAATCTTTTTTTCAAAAAGACTGCATGATTAACGTACATCGCTGCCCCATACAGCGCGTCTATAATGGTACTGGACTCGAACTCAAGACATACCTGTCACGATCCGATACCTTGACCACTGTGCTACCGCAGCGTTCTCTCGCTATCAGAGCTATAGGGTTTATAAACACAGTGGGACTTTAATATTCACTCGCTCACTTTGCAATTTTTTAGCCCCCGAAAATGAAAATGTACCATTATATAAATAGTTGTATGTTGAAAAAAGTAGAAATTTTTATAATTGCAAATTTTCACAACTCTATTAAATGTTGAATTCAAATTGTGAGCATTCTTTTGAAATTTTCGATACACGGAAAAAAAGTTTCATACAATTATTGTTATAAATGAAGAAGTAATAAAAACTGAATTTGATAAGCAGTTATTAAATATTTAAAATTTAAGCATATTTTAAAAATTCGTATTTATTTTTCAAATCAGTAAATCTAAAAGATCAAAGTATAAGTTTTTTAAAAATCATTTTCAAATAAACGCATCAATGTTTTGTATGAAAAAAAAACACATCTCGTTACAAAAAAAATTATCTTTCCAATTACAAAGTTGCTGACGAAGTTGTTAAAAGAGCGAATAAAATATAGAGTATTTTTTAAAAAAATCGTAAAAATTAAAAGATGATGTTGTTTTGAACCCGGGTCCAGCATTTAAAAATAAAGTGCTTTAAGCGATCACGCCGCGAAATCGTCAGGAAAAAGAAGTGAAAAGACCTTCAAAATAAGAAGAGTTATTCCTATCGTAAAAATGCTTTATTTGTCAAAGTTTTAATTTTTTAGGGCTTCATTTTTAATTAATGCCTTCAAACTTCATATATCAATTGAAAACAGCAGTAATTTTTAAACAAGAAATATAACAAAAATAAATGTTAAATATTTCTCGCAAAAAAGGAAAAAACTGTAAAACACAATTTTTTTAAAAAGAAAAATCGTAAATTTTAAGTAATTTTTTCAATCTTTGTACAGGTTACGGATAATATCTTTCCACACACGGAAAAAGAGTTTCATGAGATTATTTTTATAAATAGAGAAGTTATTAAGTATTTAACTAACATTTTGAGTATTTTTTTGAATAATTGTTAAAAACAACTTTTTGACATTTAATTTTTTTAAATGACTGATTTTAAAAGAAAAAAACACGATTTATTTTAGTGTACAATAACATTTCATTAACGCGAAAGAAAATGCAAACGGAATGATTTAGAAATCATATGCATAAAAACGTACCTATTTTGACTCATTTTAGAAAAGATAGCAAAAAATAGAAAATATAATTACTTTGTGAATTAATTTATACCGTATTGTGGCGAAGTAAATGACCTTCCCGATTCTGTAATTTTTTTGGCTGAGTCTCATAAAAAGTGTATAACGTAAGAAGTTATACTTCTTTGGCGTAACAAGATTAAAATATTTTTAAGCTTCTTGAGCAAGGAAAACTGGGACAACGACGAAAGGCTGTCACAAGCAGAGTTGAACGATACTAAACTTAATTCAATCGGACCAGCCAAACCCGAGCCCCAGCACAGGGAAAATAGGACCATTTACATGGGAGGGGTAGGGGGTTTGGCAGACTGAATCTGGAGATGAGGTGAACCGAATGTGACACTTGAGACCTCATATTGAATGTCTCGGCTGGAAGAATCGTTCCTGAGAAAATTAAGACATCCTTCTGAAGAGCCCCCGAGTTATGATCATTTTAAAATAATTAAATCATTTAAAACATTTAAATAAAATAGAAGCAGGGCACCCAGCAACTGAAAACTCAGTCTGGTTGTGAGGAAACACAAGAGGGATCCATTCGAACCGGTCCGGAGTCTGTATTTGCAAATGGGCGGCGCTAGTTTGGGAAAGGAACATTAAACTAACTACCCCGGGTGGGAGAGCTGTGACGTAAATGGTCACGTACATCCCAACGATACACAGATTAGTAGGTGATCCCAAAGTTTCATCTTTCTATCTCAGTAATATCTTGACGTCTTCAAAAGATCGAACCCCATAGGAATAACATGGTGATTCCCTCCACCCCCTAGGTCCACTATCTACACTCGTGTTCTAACAGATGAAAGAGCTTGACAAGGAGAACCTATGGTCCGAGTTTCATTATCGAAGCTCAAAATTCCTCGGAGCTATGCAGGATATAAAAAAATATAAAACTTCAAAAATAATTTTAAATGTTAAATATGGTCGAAAAAATGGGGCTATGGTCCTGAAAAAATATATCTAGGATGCTCCAGCCGGTGCGGTTGACCAAGGTAGCATAGGATTCGAGTTAGTACTGGGGATGCCCTTGTGACGAAGCCGGTATCTTCCCCTTAATTACTACGGACCCCTTGACCCTTGCCGACAGACGTTGGAAAAATTCCAGACATTTCCTTAATTACTGGGAAAGAATTTCGGAACTGGGTGGTCAAAGATTTGGACCCTTTTTCCCAGACTGTCCTTGGCGTCAAAAAGAGAAGCATTTACATTGTACTTTCGTTTTCCCCGATTCGGTGTCGACAGCACGTCTGAAAACTTACAATGCGCACCAATACATCGGCTCCCATGGCGGTAGAGATGAAATGGGCTTAGACCGAAAGCGGCGGCAGAAGAACAAGAGATTACTGAAGGATGATATGCGGGAGATGGTTATATATATATATAAGGGTGCGAGAGCACCGAGAAAAAATGGGATTTTAGAGGGAGCCGTTGTGAAGCTTCTTCAGCGGAAAGATTGGATTTTTGAGGGAGCCCTTGTGAGGACCATTCAGCGATAGATTGAAACGATAGGGAGACCGCGAAGGAAGGCGGAATCCGAACTGAGGAGATCCGGAAACGGTCTGAGTACCGATCAGCTAAAGGAGTTATATCTTAGTCCGCGAAGTAAGGTGGATTTTTAGCCAGCGAACTCACCCGACTCGGTGTGGTATTACCGAGATTGAATTACGTCATTATTTTATGCGAGAGATATGAGATATTGCAGCGAAAGAGACTCGAAATCTGGGGACCCTTTTGCTAATCAATTGTGCTAAAATATTTTCTGATGATTTTCGTATTGAAAGAAATAGTTTATCCCAGAGATGTGTGAAGTCATTACACCCTGTAGGGGGGTGGAACACCGGAGGGGGCCACTTAACATAGCGCTAATACGAAAACATAGCGCTAATACGAAAACATACGTAAACATAGCGCTAATACGAAAATATGGCCGACCTCCAAAGATCAAGTCCCAACTTGATTCCGTAGGGGGTGAAATTATTTCCAGTCCCCATAGGACTAACATGGGAGCCTGATATTTTAGTGCTTAAGTCCTCCCCATAACTACACAATGCGCATGAAGTATATGACTGAATGGGTTTCGACGAGTGGAACAGTTGGTTCAAATCTCAAGTCCAAGTCTCGGACAGGAGCCAAGATATTGTGAATTTAAACAAATTAAAAAACTTTAAAACAATTAAAAACTACTGAAGAAATAGCCCTATGAGAATGAAATTATACTAACTGGAAGAGCAGATAGAGAGGGATAAAATTAGCCAGGTCCGAATGGACTGTGAGGCTTGGGTGCCGAGATATTGGCCAAAAAGCTGTAGAGAGGGGAATGCACGGGAGGGGATGCGTCTCAACAGATATAGTATTACAATAGTTATTACAATTCCCAAATTTTTTAGCCCCTAGCTCCAAAAAAGTGACATCTACACTATTAAAATTCGTAGGTAAATAAACATATATACGTATATATTCTTACGAACCGTACGACGCAGAATCTCGCCAAAGTTACCAAAAGATTGAGAATGGTCCGAGAAATCCGTGTTGACCATTTATATTCCGATATTCCAATTAGTGAAAAGATATTAGTTAAAAACCTTAAAACGCATAATTAGTGCAATTTTTCCCGCCAGGGGGCAAAGTTCAAATTTTCCGAATTTTTTTCCCCAGGCGTTTTTAAAACACGATCTAATTTTTTTATGAGACTCAGCCAAAAAACAATTACAGAATCGGAAATGTACGAGACCATTTATGTCACAGTTGTCCCACCCGATTGTAGGTTAATTTTCCTTTCCCGAGCTAGCACCGCCCCATTTGCAAATACAGACTCCAGACCGGTTCAATGGATTTCTCTTGTGTTTTCTCACAACCAGACCGAGTTTGGAGTTTATGGGTGTCCTGCTTCTATTTTATGTTATTGTTTCAAAAGATTTAATTATTTTAAAATGACCATAACTCGGTAGCTCTTCCGGCGGATGTCTTAATTTTTTCAAGAACGATTCTTCCCGCCAAGACATTCAATATGAGGTCTCAAGTGTCACATTCGGTTCACCTCATCTCCAGATTCAGTTTGCCCTAACTCCCCCTCCCATGTAATTGGTTATATTGTCCCTGTGCTTGGGTGTTTAAATTAATTTAAATCGTGATTATCTCGGTTTTGGCTGATCAGATTGACTTAAGGTTAGTATCGTTCAACTCTCCGCTTTTCGTACTTGGCCCAGCTTTCCCTGGCTCAAGATTTTTAGAAAGATTTAGATCTTGTTACGCCAAAGAAGTATAACTTATAACGTGCGTACATAAGTACACACACAATCTTTTCGTTTAAGGTATCCGAACACGTTCAGAGTACTTTTTGGCAAAATAACATATTTAAACATATAAAGGCTTTTTTAGGATTCAATACCAATAAATACTAATATTTAATCAATAATATTTAAAATAAATTGCCGGAATTTCATAAAAAAACAATTATGTGTGAAATTTTGCAATATTTTTGTAAAACTTCAAAGCAATTAGAGAAAAAAAGTATTAAAATTATATTAGTAAAAGAATTTCCAAAACAAAAACCCAGAGGCATTTATCTAGAGAATGTACTAAAATTTTAATGTTTTATTAAAATTTGAAACTTTTAGAGATGATTGAGTAAACATTATAAGAAAAATAACGCCTTTATGAGACCATTATTTAAATAACATGCCCTAACTTAAATAATATTCATACTATAACAAATATTTTAGTTCATTCTCTAGAAAATAGCATAACTATCAGGTGCAAAAAGCTTTATAGAAATAAATTTGTAATATTTTGTGTGATCAGACTCGCCATGATAGATTTCGAACAATTTAAATGCTCACTTCTGGTAGATCAAAGACCCACTTCCGGTTTTTCTAACTTAAAATTTATTGTAACTTGGCCTCTAAGAAGCATAGAATCAAAAACAAAGTATGTTTTATAAAGCCAAAATATAGATGGATTAAATAAATAGAAAACAAAAGTATCGGCCTTGTCCGAATTTGGTCATTTTCAACGTGTTCCGATACCTTAAAAAGTTTTCTTTGTAAGAAATAAACCCCATAAATTTTATTATTTTATCACGGTGCTTCTTTGTTACTGCAAACTTTTTTTTTCTAAATTGAAATTTATCAAACATAAATCAAGCTTAGACATAACGCCCGAAAATCTACTACATCAATTATGATACACAAATACACGTGCATTGAGATCGACTTGAGAAACAGATATCTAAATAACTAAATAAATTAAGCATTATTTGATCATTGCATTATTATTATTATGCTATCTATGTTTGTATACATGGAGAATAATCAAAACAATAATAATGTATCAGTCTGTTTTAAATTTTCACTCCAAGAAATGTTTGTAACGAATCCAAATCTATCATAAAGATATATATTTTATATGCAGCCCGCGGGATTGTAAATTTTTTCCAAAGTAACCTGCGAGGTCATTTGGGTTGGCCACCCCTGGTTTAGTGTTTTTAAAGTACTATGGCTGATCTTTGCTCGAACCTTCAAATACAAATGACTCCAGTAAATACAAGATTACGAGGTTGAAAGCGAATGGTTCAAGCTTAACTCTCTGACCGGAACATCCGTCTCTCAGACCGGAATTATTTGCTTTGATGCCTGTAGATAACGCCGTGGTGTAATTTTTGAGACGGGCTGCCTTGGCATCCTCAGTTGGACTCTAGCCAGTGAGAGGATCAAATGGTAGTACTCGACAACTTTTTTGAACTCACGATAGGTGTGAATTTTCTTTCTATCATCGTCTATCAGACGGATATTCCTGTAGTTTTCTCATACTTTTCGTATTATTAATTACTTTTACATGAATATAAATAATTTTTAATCAGTTTTTATAAAAATACTAGTCACAATTCTAGTGAGAAAAAATACATTCTTGTGCTTGATTTAACCCCACACATCTTCTTGGAACCATAATTAAATGAACCAAAAGGGCCTTTAACAGAGTCCTTAAGGTAACAAAATAAAAAAAAAGTATAACGTACCCATCTGTCAGACGGATGTTTCTCAGTGTGGCAAAAATTGGTTCCGGCTAGAGGGTTAATATCGATATTCTTAACGAGCTCATCCAGTCTTGTTTTCTTCTTTTCTCATGTTGTATCTTTTACACTAACTCTTAACTTCAATGAAAGCATGACAGAGAGCAATATTTATAATAATATATTTACTTAAGAACTTCAGTTGCATACGTTTATAAATTTATACAATTACTTTGAGCTCATAAGTTATAAGACCGAATTACTCATCAGCTTATTATTAATAGTAACATTTATTTACTTATTTAAAACAAAACTTGAATTATTCATTTATTTAAGTCTAGACGAATGCTCATTATAATTCAGGTCAAGAAGAAAAATTGCAATCTGCTGTAGCAATCAATTGCATTTGATTATTTAATTTTAAGAGAGCATAAACTTCTTTTTTTAATGTCAGATGTCCTGGTATATATAAATTATCATTTAATTATCAATTATCCTTTGGGTGAAATATTGATTATCAGAATAATAGCTTTTTGACTCTACTTATGTTTTAACTAAAACGTTAAAAGGCAACTTTGTAATTTTAGGAGTTTTAATGGAAAATTATAACATTTTTTTAAAAGAAATAATGAAGTAGGGATTTTTTTTATTATTTTCTCTTTTTTTTACAGAATATAAGTATTTTTTTATCTAAAATCTCTTAAGTGCATTTTGAATTTTGGGTTACTTTCTCTCAGAAATAAATAGTTTTCAACTAAATGTTTATTATTATTTTTGTTCTATGAGGTTATCATTATATTTGAAAGAGACGCTTGCAATTAACAGCTTCTTTGCTTATGAGACTTAAAACATGGGCAATTGATTGTCTTTGGTCTGATTTATTAACATATTAACACAGTAGAGTTCCGAAAACTCGGCACTCAATAGCCCAGCAGTCGGAATAACTCGTCTACACCCTTGCAGGTCGAAGAACCTCAAGAGCACCTCTTTAAAAAATTAGCCATCTTTTATTGGCTACTTAAATTTTCATCATAGACAACTTTATGTCTTCATTAAGTATTTTTCTGCATTATATATGTTATGTTGTTACTTAAATTTTCATCATAGACAACGTTTTGTCTTCATTAAGTATTTTTCTGTATTATATATGTTATGTGTTGTTACTTAAATTTTCATCATAGACAACTTTATGTCTTCATTAAGTATTTTTCTGTATTATATATGTTATGTGTTGTTGCTTAAATTTTCATCATAGACAACTTTATGTATTCATAAAGTATATTCTGTATTATATATGCCATGTTGTGTTACACAATAATTAATTCTTTAATAGGTAAACGGTTTATCTCTTTAACAAGAATAATGAAAATGGGGAATAACAATTAATGAGAGAGAGAAGTGAACATTTAAACGTGAGTCGTTGCCTAAATGGCTAGATTCCTTCTTATAAAAAGGTGTTCCTTCTTTGTTGCCATGGGTCTGTCTCCGTTACCGTCCTTTCTTGAAGTCATTGCTCCTCGTTTCCCTTCGAAGACATTTGGGAGAGGGATGCCAGGGACATGGAGTAACGCATCCTACTTCCACAAATATTATTAATATAATGATTTTAAAATTATGCAAAATATTTTAAAAATCATTTAATTGTAAAAATAATTAAATGAATTGAAAACATAAAAAAAAACAATCGAGCGACTCGAAAATTGACTGTTCGTGACCGCGTGGAATGCATGTACACTCTCTCACCTTTGCCTCTGCATCTCTGATGCTAGTCAAATGACCAAGGTAGCCTAGTGGTCAAGGTAATGAACTCGTGGCTTGCGTATCATGCGTTCGAGCCCAGCACCACTGAAGACCCGCCGTGTAAGGAGCGATGCACATTAAATATTTCGAGAGTTCAAACGTCCTCCTATTGGTGTGATGTGGAAGTTAGGAGAGGGGAATGACAGCTCAGGTGTCGTACTAGTCATTCGACCATGGTTGAAAATTACGAGGTATGTTACCAAAAGCCATGGAATATCTGTATAGAGCGACGTTATATTCACTCACTCAGCCATCACTTGAACATGGCTCAAAATTAGGAGGTCCTTTGCTAGCAGCAATCGAGTTGCTTTATTGTGCGGAGTTAATTAAACACTCACTCTCTGGATCAATTAATAAAAAATAACATAAAAATCAAACGAATGTAACGAAGAAATCCACAACTAAAAAAATCACCGCTATATAGTATGGTATTTAGGAGATAGGGCACCAGCAAAGGGGTCGCCCTCGTTACTTGACCATGGTTTAAAAGTACGAGGTCCTTCACCAAAAGCCTTCTTGTAGCTGAACAGTGAGATACACTGTTAATACTCACTCACTCACTGACGATAATTAAAACTTAATTGTATTAAAGCTAAGTATGAGTTCTGAAGACTATTTTCTTTGAACTGACTGGCAATTCGGCGCTAATACGTTGAGGGTTGAACACCATAAAGGACTATTACACAAAGTATCATCCACAAATGAATTTTCTTACTCATTACCTCCCCTTGTAAGGGTATTTGGGCAGTTTATTTTCACTTTCATTTTCCTGCAAATAAAACATACATGTGCAGCACAATATTTTCTGAGAAAACACTTATACTTATTTTTTTTTAAATATTTTTCTCGATAACCAAGCATTTTCGCAAACTCGGACACCCTTCGATCTACATTGGGTCGAGTTTTCGGAATTTACTGCATTTGAAATTCTGGTAATCAAAAATTATTCCAAGTATAATACTAAGAAAAATTCTGAAGTGCTTGTATTATCTATCTATTTAGTAAGAAGTTATACTAAGATGACGTAAATGTATACTGAATAAAAACAATAGATTAAATTACTAAATGGCAGTTAATAAACTAACTATTAGAGAACAACCACACTACTTTGCACCTTTGAGCTTTTCAGCTGTTTTTTCATTGCCTGATTTAAAAGTTCTAAGGTTAATGTAAAAAGTGTAGTGAATAGAATTAATTACTCTTTGAAAATCCTAATAATGAAAGGCAAAATTAAAATTATTTCAGTTATCATTCAACAATCATTCATGAAAGGCTCTTTTCTCGAATGCATTTAAATAACGGATAAAAAATCCTAAAACTGGAAATAGTATTTTTAGAGAGAACCCTGAAATGGGAAAGAGCACCCATGGGAAAAAAATTGAACCATTTTGCTTCAAATACTGAGAACAAATATTTTTGTTTTACAATGCTTTTTGAAAAAAAAATTGAAATTATCTTTCCAAACAAAAATTTACTTAAATTTTAGAAGGCATTTTTTTTGGGGAGGGGGAGAGGCTGAAACATTGATTTTTGTAAAACTAAACCATAAAGAATTTAATATATTTGCTTTAATTTCTCTATATTTGTTAAATAATTGCTTTAGTATTTAATAAAATTTTAAAATACGATGTACGTGCAAAAGAGGCTTAGTTCCTTTTTCAATTCAGAAAATTATTATACTGAATTTATCGCTGAAAATTGTCATTTCACTTTTTGATTCAAACAATTTTCTGTTGTACTCTTGAATGTTATTTAGATATTTATTCTTCTTCTGACTTAAAAGAAATTTGAAAAAAAATGATTTTATTGTTCGTAAGAATTTTTAATGACTTATCTTACATAATAAATGAAGTTAACGAATAACATACAGAAAATAATACAATTATACATACATATATATATATATATATATATATATATATATATATATATATATATATATATATATATATATATATATATATATAAATTATCTTCTTTTGATAGATTTCTAAGAGTTGAATGAGAAAAAATTTAATGAAGGAAAAGAGTATTACTTTTTCAAATGATTAAATAAATTTATGTCTTCTTTTAAGTTCAATAAATAATAAACCAAAATATATATTATTACTTGGATTTTTCTATGTTCTTTCAGGATAATATAATTTTCAAAATGTTTCAATCTTCTAAGAGAATGAAAAAGTATACGAAAGAAATATTTAACATTTTTATTTCTTGTTTCTTCAATAGGAATGCTCTAATTTTTTTTAAAAAAGAAACTTAGTGAATATACTTGATTTTAAATTCTATAAATTGTATTAAATACAATATTTCTATTCATGTAAAATTAATATATTTTATGTAATAAATGAAAGTTTAAAAAAATTACTTCTTATTGATTTTTAAACAAAAACCCGCTTAAATTATGCTATAAGAATTTCGAATATAGAATTTTTCTCTGGACCAAGTATTCTCATTAATAGAACTTAAATTGCTTCATTAAAACAAAACTGTGCGAAGAAAGTTTCTGAAACTATTCATTTAATCATTTTTGCCGAAGAAACCTTTTTTTTTTAATTGACTCAATAAAAGTAGTTAAGAAAACCTGAATTAATTAGTGCTTGTTCTGGATATTAATAAAGAATTGTTTGATATAATATTTAGATCAGAATACGAGAAAAAGAGAACGAGAGAAAGAGAAGAGAAAGAATAATCAAATAATATTAAAGATTTAAGAGAAAAAAATATATTTCCCCCCTTTTAGTTCAATGTTTCAGACAATGTGAATGGTTCTATTTTGTTAGAATAATATTTTTCTTCTAGAAACCAAAGATTTTTTTTCGCTGGAAAAGAAATTCTTGTATTTAATATATATAATATTAAAGTGAGAGTTTACTGACATCCCACACTATAAAGCAACAAAGATCCACTGACAACGGGCCTTATAATTTTGAACCACGGTCAAGTGACAAGACTGACGCCTTAGCTAGTGCCCTCACTCCAAACTTCCACACCCCGACAACGAGAAGACTTTAAGCCCCGACAACGAGAAGACTTTAAGACCCGACAAATTTAAAGTGAACCAGCTCCTCTACACGATGGATTTTTAGTGGCATGGGTACTCGAATACGTAACAGGCTAGCTACGAGTTGGAGTGAGGGAGTGAGTGAATATTATTGTCGCACCGTTCAGATATACAAGGGTTTGGCGAAAGACCTAGGAATTTTGAACCATGGTCAAGTGACGAGGACGAAACCTGAGCTGACACCCCCTCTCCTAACTACCACAACATACCAACGGGAGGACGTTTGAGCTCTCGACAGATTTAACGTGCAACCCTCCCCTACACGTTGTGGGCTGCGGTAGCCCAGTGGTCAAGGTATCGGATCATTACAAACATATCATGAGTTCGAGCCCAGTACCATTAAAGACCCACGGTGTAGGGCAGCGATGCACGTTAAATCTATCGAAAGCTGAAACGTCATCCCGTTGGTGTAGTTTGGTTGTTAAGAGATGGAGGCGTCAGCTCTGGTGTCGTCCACGTCACTTGACCATGGTTCAAATTTACGTGGTCCGTCACCAAAAGCCCTCGTGTAGCTGAACAGTGCGACGTTAATATTCACTCACTCACTCCCTTACACGGCGGACCTTTAGTGGTACTGGACTCAAACTCATGACATGTTAGGCATGAGTCTGTAACCTTGTCCACTAGGGTACCTCGGCCCCCACGTGTTGGAGAAAATAACCATTAGGCTACCAAGGCCAGACATGGTAGAAAAATAAATTTTAGTCATTTGAAATGAAAATGAAAAACCAATAAATAAAAAAAAGAAAAAGAAGTTACAAGCATATATAAGTATTAAATAAATTTTAATATTATTTAAATTATGAAATATTATTAAAGATAAAACTAAAGGTAATTTAAATGTTATTAAAGATAAAACTCTTAGAGAAATAATGGTTAAGGGTACATGCTTTAGATTAATGCGCTCTAATAATAATAAAGCTATTAAAAAAAAACACAAGTTTCTAAAGATATTAACAACTCCATTACAAAAATAGCAATTAATTACAACTTTCTTCTCGAAGCTTTTAATGAGTTTAAATGCAAAGTTTTATGTGAATTATTTAAGTTGAACTATAAAACCGATAAAAATATTACGTACAAAGATATAAAACACCAAATTTCAAATCTTGAAAAATATTTCTTTATTTTTATGTAGATAAATTTCCGGCCAACTATGCAATCATTTGCAAATGGTATTATAACTTTATACTTGATAAACAGTTTCAAAACAATAGCGCGTTTATTAAATCTTATAGCGGCAGTAGAGAAACCATTAACCGTATTTCAGCTTTTTATAAAAAACTAGATTTATATACAAAGAATATCAGTTTTCCTGATATTTTTCTTACACCAAAATTTCATAAGAGTCCAATTAAATTTAGAACTATTACTATTGGTTTTAATACCTTTATTACACAAACAGGCAAGGTGCAAAAAGTTATACAACACACTCCTCAAACTCCATTATTGTAAAAAATGGTAAAGATATCGTTGAGAACATGCAAGGCAAGTGTATTAAATCTTTGCATAGCTTTGACTTCAAAGACTTATTCAACTCTACTGATATAGAGGATATGATTTTAGTACTTAGAAATGTCTATATTAAATATTCATTAAATAAATTGATAAATTACGATAAATTAATTACTATTATACTATTTGTTTTGAAAGAAAATTACATATTTCATAATAACTAATATTATCAACAAATTAATGGTCTGCCACAAGGTGGCCCAGCAAGTAATAGTCTGGCTAATATTTATTTACACTAGTACGAGAATGAAAAAATTGATACAGACTCTTGTTACTTTTTCAGATACATCGATTATTTAATTATTTTAAGCAAGCACTTTACTCCTAAATTAAAGTATTATCCACTCTACGTGAAATTAATAAAAACCAATTGCAATTTAGAGTCAGCAAACTTCCTAGATCTCCAATTAAGAGTTGAAAATAATGTGCTAAAAAGTAATATTTTTGATAAAAGAGACTCTTTTGATTTTGATGTTATAAAAAGGCCATTTTGGAATAGTTCCCTTCACATTTCAATTCTTAGAAATATTATTCTAAATTTTATAAAAAAGAAATAAAGATTTAGTATCTGAAGAAGTTTTAAAAACTAATAATTATAACAAATTCTTTAAAAGTTGCCTAAACTATAATCATCCAGCTAATTTTATATTAAATATATGTCTTCAAAATTATAGCTATTTAGTTATTATTATTTAATATATTCAGTTCCATTTGGTTTATAGTATGTTATCCTTAATTTTCTTATAATACGTTTAGTTACTAAAAATATTTATAGCTGGCGCCATTACTTTTAGTTATGCTGTTTTTTTGTCCTTGGTGTTAGTATACTCTTGGGATCGGAATACATCGGGTAAGATTTTAGTTTTTTCGCACATTTTCATTATTACTACTTATGGTCATAATCATTATTAACCTCTATTGCAAATATGTTTGTTTATACATATTTATATTTGTCTATTTCGTCCGGATTCCTATAGTAATTTAATTTTCCAATTCTATTCTATTGATGTTATATTCACCCATGTGGGTTTTTGGGACTTTGCCTTGTTTTACCTCCTATGCTATTATGTCGAAAGTTTCCGCTGAAGGGGAAGGTTGAGATCTCACAAAACACTGCTTAACCCTGTTTCACTGTCCTAAGCCAGTGGCAGCTCGGGAAACCATAAAAGTGTTTTCCACTCTAGCTATATTTCTCTTTTTTGGTTTGTAATGGTTCCATGTTCTTGGTTCATTCGGTTTGTTCTTAAGATGTTTTAGGAGTTATTAGTCTTTTTTTAATTTATTTACTGATATATATATATATATATATTTAAATTACATTAGAATGTAATGTTTGATTTATTTTTTTCAACTATGTTTGTGTAGTTTTTTTTTTATTAAAACATCAATGATTGCAATTAAATATTTTCCATATCACAATGTATTATTACACAAGTCTTTCGAAGGAAAGCTTGGCAAATTGCATACAAGTTTCGAAAATTAATTGTCAACATAATTCTTTCATGTGTGTATATGGAGGAAAAGTTTTAACATATATTTTATTTATGTTTGGGACAATTAACCTAATTGCCTGTAATTTTGACGAATGAATTCTTTTCCAAGCGTCTAAAAATCATTAAACAAATGACGAAGTAGAAGGCTTTCAAAATAAATCCAAAGAATACATGCATCACATTGAATTGAGGCAATTACCCATTATTCTTGCTTTCAGTAATTACCCTTTTAGGCACTAAGATTTTTTAGAACGAAAAATTTTAGTTTGCAAAGAGTATTTAAATAAACATTTATAATGAATTTTTATCTTTAGTAAACATCAATGTTTATTTTATTATTTTTTTTTACAATGGCAAAAAGGAAACATGGTAACACAGTGCTTATCAAACTTTCAGTAGAGGCGACCCAATATTCAATCATGACTTTTATCCCGCCCCCTTCTTTACAGTAACAATGTGTTGAATTCAAAAATGCTATTCTTTAGTGTCACAGGTTCATGAAAACATCTTGCTCAACCAAAACTTTAATTGTCCCGGACGTATATATACGTCTTTCCGAAGTAAGATCCTTTCTGTGCACTGCTATCTATAAAATTTTTTCGAAGGCTTTGGAATGCAATAAAAGAACATTGACAGTGTTTGCGAAAAGTTTACTTATATCGGAAGATTTCCTTATTTATTCCTTTTCTTCCCCCCAATACATTACATACGCGTGTCTACGAGTAAAACGGAGGCATTGGGGACCGAATCCCGTTACTTTTAAATGGCAGTTAAGGCAGTGCTTCTCAAACTGTGGGGCGCGCCCCGAAAGGGGGCGCGATGACCTTACGAGGGGGGCGCGAGCATATCGAAAATAAAAGATTTAAAAAATACTTAGTTTACTGGAATGAATTAAAACAAAATACTTTCAGACAATAAAAAATGCACTTTTACTCTGATATAATTTATAGGCGATATTAAGCCATCAAAAATAAAAACTTCTTCAATACCTAATTATCAATCTTTGATCCTATAACCAAATAAAAAAACCTTTATTTGAT